>OVAS01000183.1:0-13769 GCA_900406335.1 Boechera puberula
AGGCGTTTCTTGACAAGCATGTTCATGCAAACACATGAGATTCTTGAATTTTATCGGTTAGATAAAATACGAAAATACGAAAGATGGCGTTTTTGCCAGTTTTTGTATAGCAATGGGCCAAAAAGCCAAAAACGCAAACGCTATAATGATTTTGAATTTTGAGGATTGGGAAAACGTTTGGTTGCGTCTTGTGATAATGTAGATGAGTAATGTAAAGGTTAAATCAATGTTTTAAAAACCATTAGGTGCTATTTGGGCGGTGGTTTAGCGCCTAGACGGCCGATGCGGGGATTAATCGGAGACTAGGCGTTACAAAAAATTAAGGGGAAATTCATGATTTTCTAACAACATATAGGGTATATAATACTATAGTTGAACATAATTGTCAAAAGTTCTAGTACCGCGATGGTAGAAACGGTTCCATGCAATGTTTCAATCCGGGTTTGAATCTTAATGGCCACATTTTTTCAATTTTTAATTTAAATGGAAGGGGTAAATTGTTATTATGCACATGTCTTCTTCTTCCTCAACAAAACCCTAATAGCTGCTGAGCCTCTGTTTTTTTTTCCTCGTTCTTTTCAGTTTTATTAACCACTTTCTTTTGAAACTTAACCAAAATACCCTAGATCTATCACCAGTTTACAAAATTTTAACCAAAAAAACGAAGTTTTAGGTAATTTTTCTTTCCGGCCGATTTTTTAACCGCCTATGTCAAAATCGCGGCGGCTAACCTTCCCCTACCGCCTACTCCTACAGATAATTGAGGATAAATAGGTTACATGCGCTCTCTAAACGATCGAAACAAGTTGACATTGGGCCAACAAGAGCAAAATAAGTGAACCAAAAACTCGAGTTACCTCAAGTGTATTGCCATCAGGTGCTATGTCTCTGTCATGGAAACACCACCAATCAACTCCAAGTTTCTTCAAGAACTCAAAGTTAGCTCTCACTGGCTGTAAAACATCTATACTCTTGCTTCCCTTATTATTAATATAATCTTACCTTTAACAAAAAAAAAAAGTAACAAGGCCGATGTGGTAATTATTAAACATTTTTTAACAACATGCATTATGTGGGCTTGATATCGTTATTTAAATTTTTTTTTTAACGAATTTAACTTTATTGCTTAACGGGTTATTTACATGAAAGTGTAAATACATTCATGGTTTTAAAAAGACATTAATTTTATTAAAACGGAACAGGAGGATGCTGGGCGTTTTCTGCGGTGGCGACGGTGGAAGGTATTACAAAGATTTCTAAAGGCGAGCTTGTATCGCTATCCGAGCAACAACTCTTAGACTGCGACACAGACTAGGAGGGATAATGTCAGAAGCTTTCGAGTAAATAATCAAAAACCAAGGCATCACCACTGAGGATAACTATTCATACCAAGAATCACAACAATCTTGCAGTTCATCAACCCAGTGCCGGCTCAAGTATTTCGAAGGCCCCTGGGCTAAATAATTTTTTTTTGTTCTTTTGGTAAGATTTTTCTTTTAGGGCACTCTATTTCGTAAGGAAAAAAAAATTGATGCGGGCCCTGGGCAGGGGCCCCGCTTGCCCCCTACTTGAGCCGGCCCTGCATCAACCACACAATCATCGTCTTTTCGTGCTTCTACAATCAGCGGATATGAGACAGTTCCCATGAATAGTGAGGAAGAGTTGCTACAAGCGGTGTCTCAACAGCCTCTCCGTTGGGATAGAAGGGGCAGGGGCCGCGTTTACGCACTACTGTGGGAAGGATTTGCATCATGCGGTCACGATTGTTGGTTACGGAATGAGTGAAGAATGGACTAAGTATTGGGTGGTGAAGAATTTATTTGGGGGAAACTTGGGTAGACGATGGTTTCATGAGGATCAAGAGAGACGTGGATGCACTCCAAGGAATGTGTGGTTTGGCCATGCTTGCTTTCTATCCACTTGCTTGAATATATGTTATTTGATTGGTGTTCTTTAAGTAATTGAATACACTCAGATTCATATAAAATCTTATGAAAATTTTGTCCCCACGTTTTCTGCAAATGGATTGACTTTTTTTTTGAAGTTACATAAACGCCGAAGATAACAGAGCATATATTACGTACGTTGGTGTAACATATATTAAATTTCTTCGGCTAATAAGAAACTGAGCTAGCATTGTTAGCATTAGTAAGGGCAAGCCTATCTGCACGACGATTACCTTTTTTTTTATTGTCTCAACCCTGAAGTGAAGCTCTACAACCCGATTTCTCCATTAAAATACATCAATAGCCAAATTATTAATGGCCATATTACTATTAGCCAAATTCTCGATAAAAGTATGTCCAGATCCAAACGAAGAAGAGTTTTTTTTTTTTTTTTAATTATATTTTTGTTAGTTTCTTTTATATTTTTTGTTAGTTTCTTTTGTACTTTTAATTATATTTCATTCAAAATGTATTCAGTGAGGATGTTGACATCCGTCCACATAATTCAATATATAACCAAACATACTATCATGCATAATCATAACCACAGAACAGAGGTCACGCAACATACAATCTATCAACCTAGCAATACACTCAACCTAACATGCGTCTACATGCCTACGAGGTTTATATGCATCACACATCATCATACATCATCATTCATTCATACAACTTGGTCGAATAGACCCGTTAGTCTAAACACCTTTGTGTATATCGGCCTTGTGCCCGTCGACCTGCTTAGCTCTTCGGCTCTCTTACAACTGTCGGTCCCTGTTCTCGAGCTGTCTCAACCCATGCTCAAGACCACCAATCAATTATGTAACATACTTCTCATGCCAACGTAACCTATCACATTCATCATATCGTTATGTTCTTTTTTTCTCGCCACACTCAATCCCTAATCCAAGTGATATGGTGTGTTAGGTTTTACCTTAAATAAGCATAACGGAAAAGCTGCAAACGCACAACAAATCAATTGCAGTACTTAAGGATCGATTCCAAAAAGAGTGAAAATTGCACAACAATTCCATTAGAAAAGAATTAAGCTAGTGAAAATATATGATTTGGATGTTTGTAATGCAAGTGAATGGAACCATGAATGTAAAAAGGTAAAGAAGCGAATGCAAAAAAAAAAAAAAAACAATAAACTAAGCGTTGGCAATAGGGAGTCTTAGAGGTTCATTATAGTGAATCTAATGATAAGAAATTGATTAGAGAATTGTTCTAGAACTCAAACATAAATGCATAAAGATAAAACTTTTGGGATTATAATTATTTATGATCCACTACTCTATTACTCAACGTTCGCAAACAATAACGCATCAATCAAGCATTACATGGACATGTTCAATCAGTTCACGAGAACACAATAACTAAGCTTTCAACTTATTATAAGATCAAGCTCGGCAAACACTAGTTCAGAAAATCTAGTCGACATTTAAATGGTTATTAATTACTCTAGCAATATGCAGACATGCAGTACGAATAAGTCTAGACGAAGAACATCTATCATAAATCCATCCTAGATACGTTTCGAATAATTTAATCATGGTATCTTCAAACAAACCCTAAAACCAATACAAAACTAATCAAACTTGAATGATGAAAGTAAAGCAGAGTTTAAACGGTGCATCCCGCAGATGCTGCGTTTAAAAATTGCAAATATCTAAAATGCCCTCATATACAATTATAACTCAACTTATGTTACTTTTTAATATTTTTTTGTTTTATTCAAAAACAAATTACAAATTTAAACGGAATTGCGGAAAAAACATGAAATCGTGTTTTTGGCAAGAAAACGTCAAAATCGTGGAATACGGTAAAATTTTGTGGAATATTGTAAAATTTTCAGAATATCGTAAAAATTGCGGAAAACCGAAAAATTTGTGGAAAACAGAAAATTTGCGGAAAAACAGAAATTTGTGGAAAAGCAAAAAATTTGCGAAAATCCGGTAATTTTGGGGGAACAATTTTAAGGAAGCGGAAAATTTATGGAAAAGCCAAAATATGCGGAAAAACAAAAAAAATTGCCGAAAGGAGAAAATTTATGGAAAAGAAGAAAATTTGCGGAAAACGAAAATTTTGTGGAAAAACAGAAAATTTGGGAAAATACCAAAAATTTGATAATTATTTATTTTAAATTAATTTTTAAGATATTTTTTGGTCATTTTAATTTTAAGTGTATCTAGACATTAATTTATAATACACAAACAAGCTTAGTTATGTTGAAATGTAATATTTAAATGCAAAAATAAAAAACGCAAAGGAACTACAATTAGATATGAAAACGAACATGACTATAAACAAGATCGTATGGCAAGGAACGCACGACTCAGCCACCAAAGAATCGGAATAGACCAACAACGGAATCGGAATAGACCCTATGATATCTCGTCCCTTACCTGAATGCCAAACGCTCTCCATCTACGAGCAGCTCGTTTTTGGCACACGTGTAAACAAAATAATTTTGGCCCTTTAGTTATTGACTTTGAAAAACAAAAAAAATACATGTTAGAAGTTAGAAGAGACAAGCTTGGTTTAATCAGCTTCGGTTGGGATCTAGTCTGTCAAACCACATCTGCTACCCGGAGTCCGGAGACTTCCGCCCTCTTCTGGAATGATCACTCCTATTCGTTCAATCAGCTTTCTAAGCTCACATAAATACGGTCTAGACCACATCTCACTTACGGATCTAGTCCAAAACTTGACCATTTTTCTTTCTCCCGATTCTTCCAATCTTCAATTAGTCATGTACACTTATATATAATTTTGAGCATCAGAAAGCTCTCAGAAAAATAAAATTTCAATTAGGTAGTTATTTCAAAGCCTTATTATATATATATATTGAAGTATATAATTCAATCAAATATGATGTTGGAAAATACCGAAGTAAATTTACAATATGGAAAAAATGTTTCTAAGAACATACTGACAAATATTTTATAGAAAGTTGGATTATTTATATAGTTTATATACACAAATTGTATATTTTATTCGCTTGTCAACTGTTAGTCAAAAAGAGGCACCTCGTAATGTCAACAATTACAAGTATTTGTCAAATGAGGTGTATATAAACTATATAAATAATCCGACCCACAAAATTACTATTCACACCCTCGGTTAGTTCTTACCACTGGTTGTCGAGTTGTGTAAGCATCTAGTCGAAGTGGAAAGTGTGAAGTATTGTTCACGCTGGAAATACTGCTCACACTAGAAGTACTGTTCATATGAATAGTGTAATTTTTTTGGCGGTTTTGGTTTTTCGACAAAGGTGATATAATACGCGGTAGTTGGTGGGAATATGTATAAACGATTCGAAGAAGACCAAATTGAGTGGAAGTGATGGCTGCAAAAGAAGGAAAGGTGAAAATTGAAAAGTTCGAAAGTGCAGACTTCGGCCTTTGGAAGATGCAGATTGAAAGTTGTCTGAAAAATCTCTCTCAGGAAATAAACCCAACGACAAGGTGAAGTCAAGTCGCTTACCACCGAAGAGTTCAAGACAAATTATGATGAGTCAAAGACTGATTCAAAGAAATGAAGCATGAGTGACTTGGGGTTCTCTTCAGATAAATTAAAAGAGGAGTTCGTCAGCAAGGTTCTGTGAGACATAGTGTTTAGACAAGGGATGTGTCGAAAGTCTGTCTAGCAATGGTGACAGCTAGATGGTGGGTCTTGTTAAGAATAACAGCGGGATATCCGAGGTTCAAGGCTGATTTGTCAAAAACAGAGATGGTTGAATCAGGGACTATTTCAGACTTGAAGCATGTTTGATTCCAGGTTTGCTGCATAAAACTCAACGATTAACTGAATGTGAAAGTGTAAAGTCTAGAACTAGGAGTCAAAGTTTCCAAGGGGAAAGTAAGNAAAGTAAGAAGGAGATTACAAGTTTGGTTCAAGGTGGAGATCCCACAGTCTTGTAGGATAACTAAGCAGAAGAAGCAATCAGAGTGTAAGCCAAAGAAATTAAGACTGGTATTAAAAATTGTGGCGGAAGAAAATTTACATATTGAGCAATTATATGTAAATACAATATTATTTCATGGTGATTTGGAGGAAGATATTAATATGAAACAACCAGAAGGCTTCATAAAAGCGGTGGGAGCTGTTAGCAGGTACATGGATGAGCCTGGCGAAAAGTCCTAGCGCATGTGCTAGACAGATGGGCCAGGCAGAATAACTTGGCGGAAAGGCCTGGCAAAAAGTCCTGGCATATGAGCCAGGCAGATGGGTCTGGCAGAAAGTCAAAGCATATGGGCTAGGCGGATGAAGTAGGCAAAATGGCCAGGCGGATGGGCCTGACAGAAAGGCCTGACAGAAGGGTCTGGCAGAAGATCCAAGTAGTGGGAGTATGCCATAGTTTATACCAGAGTAGATATTGCCCAGGCAGTGAGAGCATATCGCAGGTACATAAAATGATCCAGGCAATGTACACTAGGAAACAATTAAATGGATCTTCAGATATTTGCGGGGTACCACAAAGAAGACTCTTTGTTTAAAAGTGGAGATTTAATAAGCTATATGGATGATAAATTAGCTGGAAATGTTGACGTAAGAATGAGCACTATAGAGTATGTTTACACTCTTGGAGGTACTGCAGTGAGTTGGGTTTCTCAGCTGCAAAAAATAATTGCTCTCTCTATAACGAAAGCTGAATATGTCGCAGTTACGGAAGCCAATAAGGAAATGGTGTGGCTACATAGTCTTTTAGATGAATTGAGCAACAAACAGAAAGACAATGTCTTGTATTGCGACTGTCAAAGTGCTATTGAGTTGTCCTCTAATAACGAAAAAAGAGAAGAACTGCTGCATGAATCAATGTGTGAAGACAGATTGAAATCTGTTTTCAAGTGAGAGATTGTTAGTCAAAAAAAGGCACCTCATAATGTAAACAATTACCACAAGTATTTGTCAAAGGAGGTGCAACAAATGTTGACATTATGTAACGTCATTTGTCATACATTGTGAGTTCACCAACCCCCTCCAACCTCCTATAAAAGAGGTAGGACGTACCTCATAAATCATCTCATATCCCATAATTTGAGAACACACAAAGAATGTGCGAGAGAGAGGAGAGAGGTGTAACGCCCCAACCGCCCTCATCAGTGGTTCCACGCCCACTTTGTCCCATGGGCCCCACGATCATCCGACGACCGGCTCGTTACTTCTGGAGGTCTTAAAGACTTGTTTACCGACCCTACAAATCACCACGTGATCTTTTCCCGTATTTTATTTTCACTCACATGATACCAAAAATTATTTTTCGATAGGTTACCCATCCTTAAATTGCTCCAGCTTAAGCACGCTTAACTCTGGAGTTATCTCGGGATGGTTAACCGAAAAGATAAGTGCACTTTGGTGACATAGGTAGCCAAATCAATTCATTTAAGCTTTCTTTATGCACCACCAAATTTCCATATTTCGGAGTGTTACAATCACCTCCACTAACATATCGCAACATCCTCATTGCGCACCAAAACCTTCACCTCTGACAGTGTGAGCCATCTTGACTCTATGTTTGTCTGGGTTCGGCTTTGATACCAAATTGTAACGCCCCAACCGCCCTCTGGTCCCATGCCCACTCTGGCCCATGGGTGATATATCTCGGTTTTCATGGCTTTTAACCATCGTTTTCATAGGATTATCTGTGTTTTCTCCTTGTTTTAGAGTTTTTTAGTCCTTTATGAAGTTTTTACAGGTTTTAGGTTGATTTGGAAGAGAATTTGGAATTTTGAGACAAAAACGCGGATTTGGAGATGTAGGATCGTGCAAAAGAGACTGAAGTTTTCCATTCGTTGAACATCTTCCCGATGTCGGATTTAAATAAATTTTGGACACAAAATATCTCTTTGAGTTATCTTTCATTTGGGACTGGTTTCATATCATTATCATCAGTGGTTCAAACGTTATACCCGTTTTACTGAAGACAGGTCAATCTGGCCAGCAGCTGAAGCAGATGCAGAGTGAGACCTCAGATCGATCGATCCACTACTGTGTGACATTTTAAGATCGATCACGGCACCCAAGATCGACCGATCCACACCCAGATCGACCGATTCACACCCAGATCGACCTGTGTAGATCCAGATCGACCGATCGAGTCCAAAAACGAGAAAATACATAAGAAAAACTTCTAGATTTGCCCCAGATTGTTTTTATCTCTTTAGGGTTCGACCAAAACAAGTTGAGAACTATAAATAAGGATTTTAAAGCCATTTTTTAGGCAGGACTTTCATCTTTATTCCAACTTTTCATACATCATCTCTCAGAGAAGATTTTTTATACTTTTTTTTCTTATTTCAATTCAATTGTTATGGAGTTTTATTTATTCATTGCTTGTTCATCTTTTGTCATGTCTGAGTAATCTCCTAGTTAGGTTTTAGGGTTTCAAAAGATTTTATGAATCACGTAATTAGACACAGATAGGGATTTAACATTGTTAATTTTTTCCTATTGTTGTTCTCATAGCTTAGACTAAATTGATCACTTAGTCAATGATTTAGGATTTAACCTATTCTCCAAAAGTTTATAGGTTGCTGGATAGAACACTAGGAGAGAGAAATGTCCTTATCCAACGAAACCTGATGTTAAGGCAATTCGTGAACAAATTGAACCTGTTTGTTATAATGCTTATCTAGAATTCTACATTCAAACGACAGTTTAGAATTTTAGGTTGCTAGACAAAGTAATTGGTGCCACGACAGTGGATTGATTATACAATTTTGTTTGAGTTCGAGATTAGAGTTTAATTCATTCCCTGAATAATTATTTGATTTTTGATTTGTGATTTCTTGCGAATTTTCCTGAAGCCTAGTGTTTTTTAATTTATTGTTTACAACTATTAGTTTTATTTTCCTGTTTTCTCTACAACCAACAATTTTATTTTGTCTTAGCTTCTCAATCATTCTATGTAATCTGTAGTGCAATACTTGATTCTCGTGGATTCGATCCCTAAGTACTACAACGTGCTAGGGTTATTTACATAGACCCGAGTGAAAACTCTAATTATCAATGGGCTCCATGATCATCCGACGGTCGGTTCGTTACTTCTGGAGGTTTTAAAGACTTGTTTACCGACCCTACAAATCACTACGTGATATTTTCCCGTATTTTATCTTCACTCACACGGTACCGGAAATCACTTTCCGATAGGTCACCCATTCTTAAATTGCTTCAGCTCAATCACGCTTAACTCTGGAGTTCTCTCGGGATGGTTAACCGAAAAGATAAGTGCACTTTGGTGACATAGGTAGCCAAATCAATTCTTTTAAGCTCCCCTCATACACCACCAAATTTCCAGATTCCGGGGTGTTACAAAAGGTGATCGAGAGAAAAAGAAATATTTTGATAAATATTTTATCCGAGTTTATTTTGTGGGATCCAGGTGGTAGTGTTAAACAATTGTAATAAATTTTCTCCTTAATATAAAAGTCTGCAGCGGCTCCGGAGCCGTAAGCATATTGGCCGGACTCCGTTTTCAAATTAAAAGTGTTATTCCGCATTTTATTTTGCTTTCAACTAATCTGGTGTTCAGAAATCTGGTGTTATTTCTCAACAACTGGTACCAGAGCTAGTCAAAGGTTTTCCAAAACGACTTAGTATAATAACAGAAAACATCAACTTCATATTGTATATGGTTTAGAAAGGAAATGTTCTTAGAGCATGAACATTGGAGACACAAACATGTGTCTCTTAATTTTAAAAGAATAAAAATTAGTGAATAGGAAAGAGACATTGTCTTGGGGAAGACAATGTCTTAGATACAATATGCCACATGTCTTCATTCTATTAGTTTTAATTTTTTTTATTTGAATAATTTTAATGTCAATTATATTTACTTAAATTTATATTAAATTTAATTTAAAAAAATTGTGAAGACAAAGTCTCCATTGTGGGTGCTCTTAGTGACCGAGTGGTCCTCAACTTGTAGACAAGCCAATCGTTATATTGAGAAGCCAAACAGCAAGAGGCAAAAGGAAATTTTTTTAATACGACTTATTCACAAATTGAGATAAACACTTCACGAGATATATCATATATATATTAATGAAGACCCCTAAAAGAATTCTTATCTCTCAAAAATGTCATTTTTCGAAAATCTCGCAGACTCGGTGGTATCTTTTGCAGATGATGCTGCGAGAACTGTTGTAGAAGATGTGGCAAAGCCGACGGTGGACTTTGTAGAAGGTGCTGTGAGAACGGTTGAAGAAGAAGTGGTAAATCCAGCGGCATCTTTCATCGAAAGCCAGCTCCAGCGGCCACGGGACGTCCATGAGCAACAACAATTCCTAGACAATCTCCAAGAGTCGAATGGTTCGCATTTCCCTGGCGATGACTACCGTCCGACCGATCGGAAAAACTGGATGGCCCATCTCTCTGAGGATAAACTAACCCTTAACAAGATCGTGTGGCCAGGAACGCACGACTCAGCCACCAACGGAATCGGAATAGAACCTCTGATCTCTCGTCCCTTAGCTGAATGCCAAACACTCTCCATCTACGAGCAGCTAGTTCTCGGTACACGTGTCCTTGATATTCGTGTACAAAAGGATCGTCTAGTCTGCCACGGGATTCTGACGTCTTATGACGTTGATGTTGTCATCGATGACGTCATCAGATTCTTGTCCGAGACTCGCTCGGAGATAGTTATCCTGGAGATAAGGACGGAGTTCGGACATAACGACCCTCCAGAGTTCGAAACTTACTTGGCCGATAAGTTAGGTCAATTCTTGATACACCAAGACGATAGCTTATTCAACAAGCCCGTATCGGAGATTTTGCCCAAAAGGGTTATTTGCATCTGGAAACCCAGTGACTCTCCGAAACCGAGCCGTGGTGGAATTCTCTGGAACTCAGATTATCTAAAAGATGATTGGATCAATACGGATCTACCAAGAACGAAATTTAAGGGCAATTTGATGCATCTGAGTAACCAGCAACCGGTATCTTCTAGGAAATTCTTTTACCGGGTTGAGAACACGCTTACGCCACAAACAGATAATCCGGTTATATGGGTTAGACCGGTGACTGATCGTATCCGAAGATACGCAGGGCTTTTCATTTCTCAGTGTTTTTCCAAGGGATGTGGAGATAAGTTGCAGATTCTATCCACTGATTTCATCGAAGGAGATTTCGTCGATGCCTGCGTCGGAATCACTCATGCAAGAATTTGTAGGGAAAGTTTGGTGACCTGAGAAAGGCGAAGACTCACGTGCGTTTCATTTTCTATTTTCAAAAATAAATTGACAAATCAAAAATAAATTAGTCTCGTTTCAGTTTTAAGTCTTGCTTAATAATAGGGACCACTTCTCCACGTGTTGTGAGAGAGAGAGGTGTGTGCATATTGTTTTCCCATTTCTAGCATTGTAGGAACGAACGTGGAAGTTCAATTTCAATTTCTATATAAATCGAAAAGCCAAAAAGAAGAGGCATAGAAATTTGCCTGAAAAATATTGTGTTCTTATTTGCTTTTGATCAACATTTGGTAGAACTCCTGAACGATGGTTGATCTCCAGCATTGGAACTAAGATTTATTTGCTTTTCTGTTGCGTGCGGCTTAAGTTACACTATTTATTAAAGTGTATCATTTCTGTATTTCTATATTTCGTTATTCGTCATATCTTAGATTTGTAAATAAATAGAACTGTTTCGTTTTGTTTGAAGAATCGAGCAGAGATTATATTTGCTCGTTTAAATTAGGAAAAAAAACTTTAAATAAATTACAATTGGGGAAAAGATTTTAATAGATGTAAGGTCTCTAAGAGTACAGAAATAGGTGAAGATTCAGTTAACTTCTGAATGAGATCAGAGAAAACCCAATTCTTACATCTTGGGCCCAACGAATTCCTTGAGCAACTGTGTCTTCATTCCGCAGCCAACATATCTCCCTCAGGAGCAAGTCATCCACAGCATCTTCCATAACTAACTGTAATATTTGCTTTGATATCCAGAAAACTTGCCTCCTATAATGAAACCATATTAAAATTATCCGAAAATGCCATTTGATATGGAACCTAGTCAAATAGAATAGTATGATCGAAGACAAATAAATCACCTTAACCAACCTCTTCTATTTAACTGAAACACTTTATCAACTAAATTCAAAATTGGCACACTGACATTGGGTGGCATCCACTGTAATGAAAAGCAGAGGATAAGTATGACGTTATCTAAAATTAGAAAATTCCAAAATAGTAGGCTGACAACTTAAAATCTCTTTGGTGATATGTATCATTAAGCATAATTCAATTTCAGGTGCGTGAAAGGCAGCACGTGCAGTCATGAATTTTTTTAGCCAGGGAAAATTCAAAGCTTTTAGAGTATTCACAACAAAAGGCCACTGAACTGTGTCAAATGCCTTTGAGATGTCGATTTTCATTGCACATCTTTCGGAATTTCTGTCAGTGTGGTAATCTTTTTTTACCAATTCCGTAGCCATTAAAACATTTTTCATAAGAAGTCTTTTCTCCACGAAAGCTGTTTGGTTCTTTGATACTATCATCGGCAACACCTTCTTAAGTCTATTCGCCATAATCTTAGATATGTCTTTGCAGCATGAAATCGGACGATAATCTTTCATCTCAATAACATTTTCACTTTTCGGTATCAAAGCAAGAATAATCGAATTCATACCTTTGGGGAGAAATCCTTTAACGAAAAAAGATTTTACTGCCGCTTTAAAATCAGGTCCAACAATCGCCCATGAAGACTTGTAAAATTCACTAGTGATTTGTTATTTGGCATGTTGAATAACATATTTTTGATCTCTTCATCCGTCACCTCTCTTATTAATATTTCCTTCTCTTCCTCGCTACATCTAAAAACCATTAACTCTCCCAGGTCGTCTACGCTCGGGATGTTGAGGTCTCGTTGTGTGTAGTTTAGGAATTTGTCGTAGTACTTTATCGCCTCCGCTTTGATATCCTCTTCACGTTTTAGCATCATCCCATTCCCATCTTTTATTTCGCAAATTGAATTCCTTATCCTTCTGACTTGAGCCGTCTTGTGGAAATAAGAGTTATTCCTGTCGCCAATTTTTAACCAATGGAGCTTTGATTTTTGTTTGAAGTAGCCTTCTTCTAACTCCGATAAATATTCCCAATTCCTTTGTGCAGTGATTCCGTTCNGATAAATATTCCCAATTCCTTTGTGCAGTGATTCCGTTCTCCATGTTAATAGCTGAGGGTTGTTGAAGATTATGAGACTGTTTCTCACAAAAAATTTCGAAAGCTTCTTTTGTGCGATTACCCAGATTTTCTCTTCTCAAATTTGTCAGGATTGCTTTTAGTCCCTTCAGCTTCTTAGACAATTTAAACATCACTGTTGTTGACACGAATAGTGGCGTTGTTCCTTTCCAGTATTCTTAAACGGTTTTTTTGCATCCATGTCCCTCTTTGTCAATTTGAATTCGTCACCTTTGGTGGTCAGAGCATCCATCAGCTTCGAAGATGCAGAACGAATTTAGATATCTATTGATCCAGGAGCTGTTAACCAAGGATCTATCCAGTTTTTTTGCAAATGACTCCATCGATCCTTTTGTTACACCATGTGTATTTCAGACCATTGTAAGTCATGTCCACAAACGAGTTATAGCTCATTGTGTTCTGAAAATCTCGCATACCTTGATAGCCTCAAAAATTAGTAGAATCCGAGTGCTCTTCCATATCAATAATCTCGTTGAAATCTCCGCATATTAGCCATGGCTTCTTTCGAAACATCACACAATCGTTATGGTCCTTAAGCTCTTTCCATAAATCTTTTCGCTCTTTGACAAAATTTGAAGCATAGACAAAAGTACAGAAGAATCCCTCATCCTCTCCAGGCAAG
>OVAS01000184.1:0-10362 GCA_900406335.1 Boechera puberula
AAAAAATTTATGAATAAAAGTATCTTATATGTAACAATAAGATATTTGATGCATTTAGAATTATATGATAATTTTATCTTTAGAGTGTTAGCTATTAATTTTTTTTAAATGATTTCTTTTGGTGTCTCAAAAATATATTGTGTGCAGGAAAAGTTTAAAAGAGAAAAGAATAAGAAAACAGACAGACCCACCAAAAATACAATAGAATAGGAGAACTGAGCCGACACTGGCCCATAGAGGTTTGATTTTGGGACCATCGAACCATGTGCTCGAGGCCAATCTGTCAATAAATTACATAAATTTATATAACTTTATAAATAGTATATTCATATCCAAAAATCAGACCTGTGTTGAAATTTTGGCTGGTATAAAATGTATTGACAATCAATGCACATGGGAAGTACTTGCATCACTCTATACCCTCCACACTTTAATAATATTATATTTTCACTAAAAAAAAAAAAACAATTTTCGTCAAAAACTTTATCAACTTTATACAATTATAAGTCTCACCGACATTTTATCTTCGTATAGCCATTTATGTTGATGAATTTAACTACGACCAAAATTGTCGATCATGAGTTTTAGTCTAGTGATTTTTATCACTGTTACCAACAAACCATTTCATACATTTAAGCAAAATCTGTGTATTTTGGTACATCTGCAAACACTAAATTTTATAAAGTTTTGGACATTCATTCGAATAGCAAATGATTATGTTTCTCGTACGTGATGAAACTCGAGAANCCATTTCATACATTTAAGCAAAATCTGTGTATTTTGGTACATCAATTGCAGAAATCAAATAATGGCAATTTTTTGCAAACACTAAATTTTATAAAGTTTTGGACATTCATTCGAATAGCAAATGATTATGTTTCTCGTACGTGATGAAACTCGAGAACCGACATTAATGTTATTGTTTTTTGTCTTTTTTTTTCAGAATATTCTCAACGCTGAAAGGCTAAAATATATACTTATAACTATAACGCATATCTTATTATCACTACGTTACGTTTTACATGATTAATATAATACAAAAAAAAAATGATCGCATTTGACTAAGCAAGTAAGTAATCATAGAGTATAATAATATCTAATTCAACCATTTTAATTCTTGACTAAGAATAGAGTTTTACATTGGCTTAGGTTAGGTTACACGAGTTAGATCTCATGAAACTAAAGCTTTATCATTTGGATTATCAGTAATCAAATTACTGTTTTGAACAAATGCTTACCATTACAAGTTTTTTTCTTTCTCTTCCATATGACATCAATTCAACTTTCAACTTTCTTGCGAAAATTGACATGTCTTGTAAGAAAACAAGAAAAAAAAAGGAGAGAATTGACCCTTCTATAAACAATAAGTAAGAGACGTCCGATTAAGGTGGTAGATATAAAGGGAACCGTCGGATCAGAAAAATAGAGACTTAAATATAGACAAAATGGCATGTGACCGGTTTTGCTTGAAAACTACTTGCCAACTTCTACTCATTATCAGTGTTCTAAATATAATTTCATACACATATAGTATCCATTCACCAAAATAACAAAACAAAATTAAAGTTTATTAATCAAATCGGATTAAGTTCTGAAAAGATATAAAATACAATTATCCATATCTGTTTTAAAAACTATATACATGATGTCATAATGACATGATCTAATCATTCCAGCTAAAAACTTTTTTAAAATGTTTAAAACGTAGTCATTTAACCATTTCATCACTTCAGCCCAAAATATCTAATTTAATGGGCCGAATTTATCCAACACGGCCCATTCTTCTGGGTCAAGTTTTATTCAAATTGTAGGCTAAATTAAAATAAAAAATATCTAAGCCCTCCACGTATATCGTTGATGACGTGTCTCATCGTATATAAACGAACCACTACTAAACTTTATTTTATTGTTATGTTTTGTCTTTTTTTCTTTTGTTGATCCTAATCCATTTCCTCTCTCGTCGTTGTCTGGGAATCGGTGACTTTTGAATCTTTGCGATTCTCTTGTAGTGATTGATCGTTATCTACAATCGTTTGTTTACTTGACGTTGAGACTTTCCGGTCGTTTTTTTTTCCGGTGCTGGAGATTCGTTTACTTATCTTTCCTGTCTTGGCTCGAGATCCGAGCCAAGCAGTAAAGAAGACGACTTTGTTTCACGATTTGAAATTGGATTCTTGCGATCACAGGTATGAAAGATTAGATTTTGTTACTATAGTTGTATACATACGTCTTTGGGATGTTTTGTTTACTTAATCGATTTTTTTTTTTTAGTGTTTAAGGTCTCTCGTGTCGAATCTTGGAAATATCATTTGTGTGTGTGTTTGTCTTCTTGTGATTTCACAGTTTATGTGTTTTTGGGTTTCTTGTTCTTGGTTTATCAGTGTTGTTTACTGTGAAAGGGAGGAAATATCGTGTTGGGATACAAATTTCTCATGTTCTTGCTGATCATTATTAGGGGTTTGGGGGAAAAGGAAGAGTTGTTTTTTTTACTCTCGGTTTCAGTGATTATGAGGTTCTTTCTATATTTGATGTATGAGTTGATGATCGTTTTATTGTTTTAGATGGCATCGGGTGAGGGAATTTTGACTGATGGACAGTGGAAAAAGCTTGAAATAGCAACTCAGAATGCTGGAAATTTGTCATCATCGCCGAAATCTCATACTCTTTTTGCTGATCTGAACATAAAGTCTCCCACTGGTGGAAAAGGACCAGTAGCTGGGATTCCATTTAGGCACGTGCGACGGACACACTCAGGAAAGCATATCCGTGTAAAGAAGGGTATAAGACTTTCTTGAACTTTTAGTGCGTGTTTCTTGGCAGACATATCCTTTGTACTAGTGATATGACTATTTTTCAGTTCCATTTCAAATTTGCTTGAATGAAAGGAGATTCTAGACTTTAGTTTTCAGTAAAAGAGTTCAGGTGTGTAGGTGATATATGGTTTACTTATCTGGCAATGATATCTGCAGATGGTGCTGGTGGAAAAGGAACTTGGGGAAAGCTTCTTGACACCGATGATGGTGACTGCTGTATTGATAAGAATGATCCCAATTACGATAGTGGAGAGGTACTTGCGGCTTTTATTTTGTGTTGGATACTTTTCTTGTTTGTTTAGGAATTGTATCTTGTATCAGCTGATTCTATCCTTTACTAGTAGTTTGATTTATGCGTTTGTGATTCATATACTCAATTTAACAGGATGCATATGATGGACTTGTTGATTCACCTGTATCAGACCCGTTGGATGATTACAAAAAGGCTGTAGTTTCCATTATTGAGGAATATTTTAGCACCGGGGATGTGAAAGTGGCGGCATCTGACCTCAGGGAACTTGGTTCAAGTGAATATCATCCTTACTTCACCAAGCGACTTGTATCTATGGCCATGGACAGGCACGATAAGGAGAAGGAAATGGCTTCAGTGCTACTCTCTGCATTGTATGCTGATATCATTTTACCTGATCAAATTAGGGATGGATTTATTAGACTTCTCAGATCTGTTGATGACCTTGCAGTGGACATTCCTGATGCTGTTAATGTCCTTGCATTGTTTATTGCACGGGCTATCGTTGACGAAATTCTCCCTCCGGTTTTTCTGGCTAGATCTAAGAAGATTCTTCCAGAATCTTCCAAAGGGTTTCAGGTAATTGTAACTGCAGAAAAGAGCTATCTCTCAGCTCCTCACCATGCAGAACTAGTGGAGAAGAAATGGGGAGGTAGTACTCACACTACAGTAGAAGAAACAAAGAAAAAGATATCTGAAATCTTGAAGGAATACGTGGAAAACGGAGACACTTATGAAGCTTGTAGATGCATCAGGGAATTAGGTGTCTCGTTTTTCCATCACGAGGTCGTGAAGAGGGCTTTGGTTCTGGCTATGGAATCTCAAACCGCTGAGTCACTTATGCTAAAGCTGTTGAACGAAGCTGCTGAAGAAGGTCTGATCAGTTCGAGTCAAATGGTTAAGGGATTCTACCGAGTAGCAGAGAGTCTTGATGACCTTGCTCTAGATATCCCGTCTGCCAAAAAGCTGTTTGATTCGATAGTTCCGAAGGCTATTTCTGGAGGCTGGCTCGATGATTCATTTAAGGTAACCTCTGATCAAGATGGAGGGAAATCAAGTCAGGACGGAAAGCTAAGACAGTACAAGAAGGATACAGTGAACATAATTCAGGAATATTTCTTATCAGATGACATTCCTGAGCTAATCCGCAGTCTTCAAGATTTAGGGACACCTGAATATAACTCGGTGTTTCTGAAGAGGCTCATAACTCTTGCTCTAGATAGGAAAAACAGAGAAAAGGAAATGGCTTCGGTTCTTCTTTCTGCTCTTCACATGGATTTATTCTCAACCGAAGATTTCATAAACGGTTTCATTATGCTCCTGGAATCCGCAGAAGACACGGCTTTAGACATCATGGACGCATCAAACGAACTTGCTCTGTTTTTAGCTAGAGCTGTGATTGACGACGTCTTAGCTCCACTTAACCTTGAAGAGATCTCAACCAAGCTACCTCCAAAATCGACCGGAACCGAAACAGTCCGCTCAGCCAGGTCTCTTATCTCCGCCCGACACGCAGGAGAGAGACTCCTGAGAAGCTGGGGCGGTGGAACCGGATGGATAGTGGAAGATGCAAAGGACAAAATCTTGAAACTTCTAGAAGAATACGAAACAGGAGGAGTAACATCAGAAGCCTGTCAATGTATCCGCGATCTAGGGATGCCGTTTTTTAACCACGAAGTAGTGAAGAAAGCTTTGGTGATGGCAATGGAGAAGCAGAATGATCGGTTACTGAATCTGCTTGAGGAGTGTTTTGGTGAAGGATTGATTACAACTAACCAAATGACGAAAGGGTTTGGCCGTGTTAAAGAAAGCCTTGATGACTTGTCGCTTGATATACCGAACGCGAAAGAGAAGTTTGAGTTGTATGTTGGTCATGCCGTGGACAATGGCTGGATCCTTCCTGGGTTTGGGATTTCTGCAACTCAGTGATGAGTGAGTGAGAGTGATGATGACTGATTCTCTTATCAGTTTCTTATGTTTGTGTAAGCTTTACTATGCTTTCCTTACTTTCTTTATATATTATGGTAACTATATCATATATATATATATATTGTATGAATTTGGTTGGTAGATAAACATGAGATGTTTATATTTTCATGTGTTTCTTTCTTGTTATTGTGTTTTGTCTTTGTAGTTTGTACTGATATCTTTTAGTGTGTTCTAATTTCTGATGGATTTTCGTCACATTGTAAAAGTCTCTTGTTGGTCTTTGTTCTTGTTTGGCTTTGGACGAGAAAGTTTAGTAGTAAGAAAATTGACACCAACGAAAAAGTTATTAGCATTGTTAATTTGTTTTAACTTATAAGTTACACTATGCTTAAGAACAAATAAATAGAAAATATAAGTTAACAAGTGATAAAATACTGTTATACCAAAAAGTATAATAATCGAAACCTTGTGATTTCATATCTAAATTAACTAATAAAATTATAAAATAAACTGCTACTAGAGAATGTACACACGTATTATTAAATATAGTTCTATCGTTTATTTAATTAGATATACTATAAAATTTAAAGATTATAGATATTTTTATATTGTAAACTTTTTTTTAAAATTAGTAATAATAAGATTTAGTTGTAATATATATATATATATATATATATATATGTTGTCTAAAAAAGTATAATAATTTTTTTAAAAACTGAGTAAATAAATATGTTTAATAATTTATAATAAGTTATGAAAGTTTTTTTAATATTTTACATAAATATAAAGTTATTTTGTTACAATGATTTTCGAAATATTTAGATTTGTATATAAAACAATAAAAATCTTTCTGGGTCGGTGAGATATATCACTTCCGGCTCCGGTATATGAAGTGTAGTGTAACCAAAGGACAGACCAATCCTCGTTGCCAAACAGCCCTCGTCAAAGTGTTTTTGTTTTGATTTTTTTTTTTGGCTTCTGCTCAACTTTATTTCCCGGCGCACTCACAACATCGATGGACCGGCCGGCGACGATCGCCGTCAAACACGAACCCATGACCGTTGACTCTCCTGCATCTTCTTCCGCTATCGATAGGCCTCCTCCTGCTCGACCTCCAAAGCTTGTAGTCTTAGCTGACCTCAATTTCAATCCTCCTGAGTCTGATGATCTTGACTCATCCATTCAAATCCCTACTCCTCCCATCGCTAGGTATCCGTATTCTGCTTCTACAGAGTTGTGTGTGTTTCAGCTAAACCCGAAACCTCTTTCTTTCTGTTGGTTTCGACTAACTTTCTTTTGCTGAGATTTTTGTTTTCCTCTGTTCGGAAGAAAACTTATTTCTGAGTGACATTTTTGTTACGGGGTTAAAAAGATGATGTCTTCTTATGTCGTAAATCTAAAAATGGAGACTTTGGATATCGTTCAGTAGGAGTCTGGCTCTAGAAATGGGGGATTTGATTTGGATAAGTAGGGTTTTATTCTTACTGCTTTGTGGGTAGGCAAAGCTCGGAGAGCATATCTGGAAAGATTAATTCTTCATGGTTCTTGACTTAATACATTTGTGTTTTGTAGGTTGAATAACGAGGAAATTTATCAAGAGGGAGGTACATTAACATGCAAGGAGGTGGAACCAGGAGAAGTAGAAGCCAAAAAGATCAGCAAGGTGGGGAAATGCCGCTCGAGAAGTAAGATTGAGGCTTCCTCTGATTGTGGAGTTGATGCAGATGGTGATCAGGCTAATCAAGGGGTCCCTGCATCCCGGGAAGAAAAAATCAGTAACCTCAAAATGGTGAGTTTATCGACTCATAGTATGATGATGGTGCTCATAATTTCATAATTCTCATCCCAGTTGATTATTCGTCTAATGTTTCATGATGATATTGCTCTATATAAATTCTGCTAACCCTGCTCTCTTTATAGGGTCTGATTCATGTTGCAAGGAAGATGCCCAAAAACGCTCATGCCCATTTTATTCTTGGTCTAATGTTCCAACGATTGGGCCAATCTCAAAAGGTAGGCTTGAGCTGAGGCTACACTGATATATCTTAGAATAATTATCATTTTATTGAGTTTAACTGCTAGAAGGTTTTAGGCGATACCAGAATATGAGAAGGCTGAAGAGATCTTACTGGGTTGTGAGCCAGAAATTGCTCGGCCAGAACTACTCTTGTTAGTTCAAATTCACCATGGACAGGTGATGATCTTTGTGTCTGAATCAACTATATTGAAGTGTTGTATTCACGAGCTCCTCTTTTTATTGAAAATTAATGCGAAGGTTCTAATATTGCACATTTGTAAACACTGTAGTGTCTTCTTTTGGATGGTTTTGGGGATACGGACTCTGTTAAAGAGCTTGAGGGAGACGAGCTTGAACAAATTCTTTCAAAATTAAAGGATTCTATAAAGTTAGATGTTAGACAGGCTGCTGTGTGGAATACCCTTGGCTTAATGCTTCTCAAAGCTGGTTGTTTGATGGTAAACTTCTTCACCATGTTGGTTGATTATTAATGTGATTCCATTTGTGATATAGTTCTGCTTTGTTGATTTGTAGAGTGCCATATCGGTTTTGTCATCTTTGTTGGTGCTTGTTCCTGACAATTACGATTGCCTTGCAAACCTTGGAGTTGCTTATCTTCAACGGTGAGGAGTTTGCTTCCCCTCAATTGTCTAACTATTATCGTGATGTTTTTCTCTAATGAACAAGTCTTCCAGTGCCGAGATGGAGCTTTCAGCAAAATGTTTTCAAGATTTGGTACTGAAAGACCATAACCATCCTACCGCTTTGATTAATTATGCTGCTGAGCTTCTCTGCAAACACAGTTCAACTGTCGCTGGTTTGTTTCGTATCAAAGAACCTTTAAATTGTTTCTCTTCTCAACCTGCCTAAGCAAAGTACACATTCAAAAGTGGAGGGAAATGTATCTTATGTAAAGCTGTATATCCATTTGTAACTTGTGAATGTATTTTCAATTGATGTCAGGTGCCGGGGCTAATGGTGGTGCTGGTGCTTCTGAAGAACAGAAGGCACCTATGAATGTCGCAAAGGAATGTCTCTTAGCTGCACTAAGATCAGATCCAAAGTCTGCCCATACGTGGGTGAATCTTGCTAATTCATATTATATGATGGGTGATCACAGAAGTTCTAGCAAATGTTTGGAGAAGGTGCTCTTGGCTCACTTCTTTGTTTTGAGGTTGTTCATTGTTTTCCTTATCTTAGACAGACAGGTTTCTTTTACTTGATTTTCTTTTCACTTTTTCTCAAGGCATATTTGGAACTTAGTGAAAGTAATGCAAAATAAGTACCAGGAGTCTTGCATGTCCCAACCATTTTTCATACGTTTACTTGGGAGGATTAGGATGGACGCTGTTCCTCTGAATGGGTTGGGCATACTAACCTCTTATCTGATGAATTATAAAATAACCTTGGTTTGAATATTCTTGTTTTTACCGAATACTTACTTGTGGTTTAGTGTTCATGTTCGGTCTCTATTGCAATAGGCATAGATTCAACTAGACATGATCCAAATGCATAGGAGAAAGAGACTTATGTAGCTTAATCATACCTTGTCCAAGTGAGCCATTCGACCTTGATGGCGGCTGTTCAAAATGTAGCCCTGGTTTTGTGATAATAAGATTCTGTCTGTAAACTCTTTGGCTTATGCAGCAGTCTAGGTTATGGTTGACTGAATTAACCTTCTTTTTTTTTTTCAGGCAGCCAAGCTTGATCCCAACTGTATGGCTACTAGATTTGCTGTTGCTGTCCAGCGAATCAAAGATGCAGAAAGGTCTCAGGATGCAAGCGACCAGCTTTCATGGGCTGGCAACGAGATGGCTTCAGTGATAAGGGAAGGAGAATCTGTTCCAATTGACCCTCCCATTGCTTGGGCAGGGCTTGCCATGGCTCACAAGGCACAGCATGAAATTGCAGCTGCTTTTGTTACTGACCGAAATGAATTGACAGAGATGGAAGAGCGGGCTGTGTACAGCTTAAAGCAGGTATGCTGTTTCTGTGTTGAGATACTTATGAAATTAGTTTCAGATGTTGGGTAGAATAGGAGGAAAACTGAAGAGAGTTGACTATTTAGAGATAAAAGACTGATTTCCTTATATAAGTCATTGGCACTTCTTCTGGTTTGGTCACAAGTACAGACCACACATAGGTAATGAAGAGACAATATCTCTTTTTAATCTCATNTATTGTCGCATCGAGAAATTTTTTAATCTCATTATTCTCTTCTTATTTACATTAGGCAGTAACGGAGGATCCTGAAGATGCTGTCCGGTGGCACCAGCTTGGTCTTCATAGTCTCTGTTCTCAACAATATAAGCTCTCCCAAAAATACCTCAAGGCAGCAGTTGGTCGTTCTAGAGAATGTAGCTATGTGTGGTCAAATCTCGGTAACACCCTCTTCAAATCAATGCTTGCATTGCTCTAAGCGTGAGGAGCAAAATGATGTGGTTCAAATCTTAAGTTCGTTAACTCTTATGTTAGCTTCATGTGTTGGCTTTTAGGTATCTCACTACATTTATCAGATGAACATTCAGAAGCCGAGGAAGTATACAAGCGAGCCTTGGCCGTGTCAACAGAGGATCAAGCTCACACGATATTCTCTAACCTCGGGAACCTCTATCGACAGAAAAAGCAGTACGAAGTCTCCAAAGCAATGTTCTCAAAGGCGTTGGAACTCAAACCGGGTTATGCACCTGCATACAACAACCTTGGACTTGTGTTTGTGACTGAACGTAGGTGGGAAGAAGCTAAGTCCTGTTTCGAGAAAGCCCTTGAAGCTGATTCATTGCTTGATGCAGCAAAATCTAACTTGCTTAAAGCCACAACCATGTCAAGGCTCTGTACTTGCTTCTCTTCTTCAATTGTTGTTAGAGATTCTTGATGTTCTGTAATACTTATTATGTCGTTTTGTGGGTTCACAACTCTAACGTTATCTGTCTTGAATAGTAAGTACAAAGNAGAGATTCTTGATGTTCTGTAATACTTATTATGTCATTTTGTGGGTTCACAACTCTAACGTTATCTGTCTTGAATAGTAAGTACAAAGACTCTAAACTGCGAGAGGCTTTGAATCTAAAGAAACATTTGCCCTTTATAGATTACTAGTCTTCCCATCCCAAAGTGTCTGAAATTAGTTTGACAAATGGTGGCAATGTAAATTGAAGTTTAATTTTCATTTATCCTGAAAATGTAGTGAAGACAACAAATGTAAAATGTTACAAAGAACACTCTTTTACCCACTTGGGGAAAAGAGAAATAACTTATGATCTGGAAAATTCTCCAGAGTTATCCACTAATTGTACATTGTCAAATAAACAAATCTTTTTTTTGTCAAACAAACAAATCAAAAAGGATTTTTT
>OVAS01000185.1:0-13765 GCA_900406335.1 Boechera puberula
CTGGTAAACCGAAAGTTATTTCGGTTCTCTTTGTGGATCGGGTTTAAAGATATTGATTGGTACGGCGTTATAAAAATTGCGAGTGGTTATTGCGGTAAACCGGACCACATTTTCACTAGTTTTATTCGCAGGTAAAGGTTGCTTGATTTGTTGTTCTTCCCTTCTCTATCCCCTGCGCATACGAACTCGTAAGCTTCTTCGATTATCTTCTTAGACCACTGATAATCCCTATTTGTTCCCGTTTTCGAACAAACTTGACCTAGATTAGTCGGAATTGAGTCGATTTGGTCGCTCTAACTAGAAGAAACCCTAGTTTCCACACCCTCGGAAACCATTCAATCTATGTCAGGATTCTCGGAAGTGGGTTGTCTTAAAGTCTGAAGCTTTCGGGGGCTAAGAGTCGCACTTCTTGGTCCCCAGCAGATGAGCGCGAGATAATGAGCTTGAGATTGCAAAGCTCTTTTCTTCCTACTCCTCTTCTTCATGGTTCTTTGAATCCCAGAGACAGGAGAATCAATGTTTCTAGAAGGGCATTTCGTAGAAAGCGTATATGCTCAGAGAAGAAACAGAATGATTGGCTTGCCCAAGTTGTCAAATTTTCCCAATTTTGTGGGAAAAATGTGCAATTGCTTAGGAAGTCTCTTGATTCTAGAAGTAGAATGGAGGTTAAATGTTTGAAAGAGCCTTTTGTACGAAGCAAGGGATTGGTTAGGTCTTTAGCTCCTGTATGGGAAGAGGGTTTGTTTTTCCTGAGGTGTTCTGTTTTCTTTGCTGTTATCTCTGGGATTTGCTTATTGGTGTGGTATGGACAGAACAAGGCCCGTGCTTTTGTGGAGAGTAAGCTTTTGCCATCAGTTTGCTCTGTCCTTAGTGAGACTATTCAGCGTGAGGTTGATTTCGGAAAGGTTAGAAGAGTTTCACCATTGTGCATAACACTTGAAACGAGCTCCATTGGTCCTCATGGTGAAGAATTCTCTTGTGGTGAGGTTCCAACTATGAAACTTTGTGTCCGTCCTTTTGCTAGTCTTAGGAGGGGAAAGATAGTGGTTGATGCGATTCTAAGTAATCCAACAGTTTTGGTTGCACAAAAGAAAGATTTTACATGGTTAGGGATACCACTATCTGACGCAACTTTGCCAAGCCATTTGTCCTCTGAAGAAGGGATTGATTTTCGCACCAAAACTCGGAGAATTTCAAGGGAGGAAGCCGGGATCCGTTGGGATGAAGAAAGGGATAATGATGCAAGAAAAGCTGCAGAGATGGGCTATATCGTTCTTTGTAAGAATTCTTCTCAAACTAAAGATGATGCGGTGAAACACGATAGGCATTTTACTGAACTAGCAACTCCCAACTCCTTTATTTGCATGGATGAAAAGATGCATTCAGCAGACCAACATTGCATGGACCCAGGTGTTGATTATGACATGAAGCACGCTGAATTGGAGAAATCATTTGGCATAAAAATTCCTGGTTCAGGGCTCAAGTTCTTGTCCAAAATGTTAAAGGTCCCGAGGAAGTACAAATTCAAGTGGAATTCAAAATCACATAATAATTCAATGTCTAATATTAGTGCCAAGAAGAGAATTCTTGAGCGTAGTGCTTCAGCGGCTCTATCTTATTTCCACATTCTATCACAACAAAAGCTTGACGAGCCTTCAGTTTTATCAACAAATTATGATGGGTTGAGTTTGGATATGCTATTAGTTAAAGGCGATAGAGAAATCAGTAACCAATATGATTATCGTATGCCGTATGGTGAGAAATCATTAGCTAATGATTTGGATGGGAAAATTTACCGAGGGAGGGGTGAAAGGCTCCTCGGTGCAAAAAAGGCTTCAACGTTAGAGAAGTTCACTGTATCATGTGATCCATTCCTTATGACTGTTGATAGACTCTCTGCAATCTTACAAACTAAAGGAAGCCCATCTGTTGAAGATATTGTGAATTCTACTGAATCTGAGACTTTAAGCAGTCAGAGAGGGGATATATCTATGAATGTTGTGGATCAGAATGCTAACGATGTTCCACATGGTAATCGAAGTGGAAATCAACCTCGTGACTTTACTTTCAAAAAGCATGAGCATCAACATGTAGCAAATCATCGACGTCCTACTTGGCCATGGAACATAAAATTGAAGGAAATGGTGTTTAATATTCTTACTGGTTCCTCTAAGAAGTTAACAGGAGGGACAGATCCGAATGCTGCTGACAGTGCTCCTCATTTGAGTGATGGACTGGAGAAGCTGCCTGCTGGATATGTTGAGAAGACACTACCAGTTATGCTTGACTCTGTACAGTTTAAAGCTGGGACACTTATTCTATTAGCCTATGGCGATACAGAGCCCAGGTGAGGGTCATTTATCTTTGTAAATGTAATGTTTAAATCAGCCATTTGCTTTTCCCTTTCTTTTACTCTCCAAGTCCAACTTTCGATGATTAAATTTGTAGCATAACATTTTTACTTTTAGCGTCGGTTTAAGTGGATATCAAACCCTATATTATTCTATGAGATCAGTATGGTCTTCAACATCTCTGTTTACTTAGTTCAAGCTAAGTGAAGTAGAGGTCTTTTTAAGTGACTGATTTTGGTAAACAACATTTATTATGTAGAGAAATGAGGAACGTCCATGGACATATTAAGTTTCAGAATCACTATGGTCGTGTGTACGTTCAACTTGGTGGAAACTGTAATATGTGGAGATCAGATGTAACATCTGAAGATGGTGGGCTTTTGTCCGTTGATGTTTTTGTTGATACTGTCGAGCAGACCTGGCATGCAAATTTAAATGTCGTTAACTTCTTTGTCCCGGTAAGGTAGCAGGTGGAATAGATGACTTACGTTTGGTATCAGTTACAATGGTTGAATTATCTCATTTCTACATCTCTGCAGATTTTTGAAAGAATTCTAGCGATCCCAATTGAGTGGTCTAAGGGAAGAGCTACTGGTGAGGTGCTTTTCTAATGTCCACTGTGTGTCCTCTTAGTGAATTAAAGTTTATCATTTTCAATGAGCGTTAACAATCTACAGTTTATGTTTTCAATTTTTCCATTTTTTCTGTAGTAGTTTTTTTTTGTGTACAATAAGAGCTGTTAAAATATGCCCAATTAGTTAGACAACCAACCAAGCTGGCTAGAGAACACCTTATTGTTGGAGTCTATATGTATGATAGATTGTAAAAGATATTTGACGTCAAGTTTGGGAGTTCTTTCTTCTCTTTTACAAGTTGAGGGGTCTGAGCAAATTTCCGAAATAATATTGGTTTGCCCTTGGGTTTTCTTTTCCTGACTGTCGTCTATTGCATTGCAGGTTCATCTGTGTATGTCTAGAGGGGAAATATTTCCAAACCTACATGGGCAACTTGATGTCACAGGACTAGGCTTCCATATAAATGATGCACCTTCTTCGTTTTCGGTAAGTTTTGGGTTTAAATATTTCCTGAATATGCCTTCTCATGTCTTTATAATATGTTTCCTGTGCGATAGAAGATATATATATATATATATCTGTGTCTTTCTATAGAGGTTTTACGCTTTCCATGTAATTGTTTAGATATAATGCTTCTCCTGTCGTTATCTTTAGCTAGAAACACAGGATGTCAGNCTTGGGTTTAAATATTTCCTGAATATGCCTGCTCATGTCTTTATAATATGTTTCCTGTGCGATAGAAGATATATATATATATATATCTCTGTGTCTTTCTATAGAGGTTTTACGCTTTCCATGTAATTGTTCAGATATAATGCTTCTCCTGTCGTTATCTTTAGCTAGAAACACAGGATGTCAGCTCAAGGTTTTAGTTGCTGACTCAGGCTACCTTTTGCCTCATATAATCTCATTTTGCTTTTACAGGATGTCTCAGCCAGCCTGTCTTTCCGCGGTCAGCGCATTTTCCTTCATAATGCTAATGGTTGGTTTGGAAAGGTTCCTTTGGAGGCTTCGGGAGATTTCGGAATACATCCTGATGAGGGGGAGTTTCATCTGATGTGTCAGGTAACATTTGTTATGTGAAACCCTGATCTAGATGGCAATTTTTGTTATCTAGATTACCAGTCAAAGACAAAACGAAATGATATGATGTGGGTCGATATTCTCGCTACATTGGATAACTTTCCTCATCTTAACACCTGATGTGTTTTCCTAATTATCCCACCAAAGCTGTTGATTGTCCCTATTTTGTTCCAGGTTCCCTATGTGGAAATTAATGCTTTGATGAAAACGTTCAAGATGAAGCCCTTGTTTTTTCCGGTATAATTTATATTGCCTTCTGCATGTTCTGTTAAACTTCACCATTTATTTAGCGCTTTATGCATTTTCATTTCGTTTTTTTTTTCTTTTTTGCTTTTGAGTGACTCCTTTATCCAGTCCCAATTCATTGTATCATCTTGGCCTGCAGCTAGCTGGTTCTGTTACAGCTGTATTCAACTGTCAAGGCCCGCTTGATGCTCCCGTTTTTGTGGGAAGTTGCATGGTTTCTAGGAAGATAGCTTATCTGTCTCCAGATCTCCCTACATCTTTGGCATATGAGGCAATGCTTAAAAACAAGGAAGCTGGTGCTGTTGCAGCATTTGACCGTGTTCCATTTTCCTATCTTTCTGCTAATTTCACATTTAACACTGACAACTGTGTAAGTAATTCCTTTGTCTGTTTCCACCTCTGTGAAGTATGTATTACCTTTTCGGATATTTTCAAATTAGCCTATTTCATGTAATAGGTTGCTGATTTATATGGTATTAGAGCTACCCTTGTTGATGGTGGGGAAATTCGTGGAGCAGGGAATGCTTGGATCTGTCCAGAGGTATGTACTTCCCTACCTTTCCTTGTGTAATCCTACGACAATTGACCTTGCATCATTAGTGTTTCTGGGTTGGGTGAGGACTGGATTGAGGGAAAACGGGACACCAAGCACTGTGCTTGGCAATATGCTTGGCAATATGACCAAGATATGTGGCTCAATCTTGAGTTTTCTACTGAGGGATCTGCAGATGCATGCTTACTCTTTCCAGCTGATTTTTATGAATAGCCTGTTAGGTTTATCAATTGACTGCATCAAGCCCCATCTTTCATCCAAATAAATGGTTGTGATTTTGTGTTTCACCACGCATGCGTAATATCTGTGTAGGCATGAGGAGTGGTAACTGTGTCTGAGATTTAGATTTTTTTCTTTTGAATGGAGCATATGGTATGCTTTCCATCATAATCAACTCGGTTTGTTAACTGAAGAAAAATGGTTATGTTTCACAAAGAACAGCCTGTCTCACCTGGCTCCATTCACCAATTATATGGAAGTTTCAATTTTATCGCCCCCAATTGATTGCTAGTTTCCTTGAATAATATTTTCATTAGCTCACTTGACATGCTCTTTTATAAGGTTAATCTGAGGGACAATATGTATAACATCTTAAAATCTAATGTCTTCATTTCATCATCTTATTTAGCAATATGTATGTTATTGAGTACTGGTTACCGTTTGTGGTTATGTTTTTCTATTTGATGCTGAAATGGTGTATACGCTTACAGGGGGAAGTAGATGATACCGCACTGGATGTGAACTTTTCAGGAAATATATCTTTTGATAAGGTTTTGCATCGTTATATGCCTGAATATCTTAATCTTGGGCTGCTGAGGTTGGGTGATTTAACTGGGGAAACGAAACTTTCTGGCGCCCTCTTGAAACCGTAAGGTTTCCTTGCCATTCTGTTGGCTATATTTAGTGTTCTTTGATGTATGTACTTGTCTAATTGCGCTCATCTGAATTTTGAATGCAGGAGGTTTGACATTAAATGGGCAGCACCTAAAGCTGATGGCTCCTTAACTGATGCTCGGGGAGATATTGTGATATCACATGATAATATCATTGTTAATTCATCATCCATTGCTTTCGATCTGTACACAAAATTAGATACCTCATACCAAGACCAGTGTTTTTGTCACCAAGACTTCACTCAAGGGGAAGCCATGCCATTTGTTGTTGAGGGGCTTGATTTGGATTTACGTATGCGTGGTTTTGAGTTTTTCAGCTTGGTCTCTTCCTATCCATTTGATTCGCCAAGACCTACACATTTAAAAGCAACAGGAAGGATCAAATTTCTAGGGAAGATAAAACGACACAGCACTACAAAAGATGGAGATGTTGAGTCAGACAAATCCGAAGATGCAGCTGCAATTTCTTGCCTCGATGGTGAGATTTCCATCTCAAGTCTCAAGCTGAATCAGTTGATTTTGGCCCCTCAACTGGCTGGACGCTTGAGCATTTCACGTGATCATGTTAAGGTAATGTACTGATTTCTTACTTCTGTGAACCATATCATCAGTATCAGTAACACAAGGAGCACTAGTACCAGCTATCCTTGCCACAGACCTTTTTATTCGGCAGTAAAAGAATTGTGATTGATACGAGATTTCTAACTGTTGAAGCTTTTTCTTAACTTTTTCTGTCAATTTATTAAAGCCATGAAGGCTATCTTGTCAAAATTGTGTCAGTACGTCTCATATATCTGATTTGAACAGCATTCTAGACAATTTTAAGTGTACAAAGGTTAGCCCATGATGTCTGTACTAATATTTTTTAGTATTGTTGCATATCTAGCTTGATGCCGTGGGCAGGCCAGATGAAAGTCTTACACTAGACTTTATAGGTCCACTACAGCTTAACGCTGACGAAAATGTACAAAGTGGAAAGTTGCTCTCCTTTTCTCTTCAAAAGGGACAACTAAGAGCTAATGTTTGTTTTCAACCACAACAGTCTGCTACTTTGGAGGTATTACTTTCTCTTGTTTGCATATATGCTTATTTGATCATTTGTGGAGAAAATGAGAATTGGCGGCAGATGGTTTACATTTTGTCCCCATATCTGGTCCTAGATACGCAATTTTCCACTGGATGAGTTGGAGTTGGCCTCGCTGAGAGGGGTGATTCAAAAGGTAAGCACATTCATATGAGTAATTTATCCTGTGATATTGCTGAGCGAAGGTTCAGAAATAGAACAGTTTATTAACGGTATCATCAGCTTCTGTCTATTCAGGATATGTTCTTGCATGTTAACAATAGTGTCAACGAAGATTAGGCTCACTTAATAAAACGTTCATAAGATGACATCTTGCAAGTATTCTGTGTTTGTAGCAGAATATGGGACTGGAAGTTCTAGTGTGGTATAATGCTTCTGATAGAAGCTTATAACTTAGGAAATCAGCTTTTCAGAACTGGGGAGTTGTCTCCTTATAATTATCAATAATATCTTACTTTCCGTATTACTTGCAGGCAGAGATTCAACTAAATCTTCAGAAGCGAAGGGGACATGGCTTGTTGTCTGTAATTCGGCCAAAATTTAGTGGAGTTCTGGGTGAAGCTTTAGATGTTGCAATAAGATGGAGTGGTGATGTGGTATGTAGTATAACTGTACAGGTTCCTGATCGTTTGGTTTAGTTTCTAAGTAACCTAGAGATTGATCATTGTTGTTGTCTATTTTAATCATTTCATAGTACATCATGTGCCTAATCTAGAGATTGATCATCGCTGTTTTCTAGTTTATTATTTCATAGTACATCATTTGCCACCATATAAATGGCCATAAATAAATCAAGCCTATTTCATTTATCTGTTTTAAGTGTTTCATGTTGTCCGGAAGACTAAAGGCTATAGGGAGATTAAACAGTATATAATTGATAAGTACTTTTAGCAGTGAAGGCAATATGAGAATGTGCATGATGATATTTCTGCTTATCCTTTTCATCTTTCTTCCTGAAGATCACTGTTGAGAAAACTATTCTGGAACAAAGCAATAGCCGTTATGAGCTTCAAGGCGAATATGTATTACCGGGTTCCCGTGACCGAGACCTTGGTCAGAAGGAAGCTGGCAGTTTCTTAATGAGAGCCATGACGGGTCATCTTGGAAGTGTTATATCTTCCATGGGTAGATGGAGAATGAGACTTGAAGTGCCTAAAGCAGAGGTTGCTGAGATGCTTCCTCTTGCAAGGCTTCTTTCAAGAAGTACAGATCCAGCTGTTCACTCAAGATCGAAGGTTGGCTAATGTTATTGCTAAATATTGCTGAATAACATGCTTATATTGTGAGTAGCCATATTCTAAAAAGTTGGTTCAATAGAAATTCAACCTGCATGAGTATGTTTATGTTCATGTACTCCAAAAATATGTTCTCATCTCCTCTTTGAGCTGGATGCGTCTGATTATGTGGGTTACTTGGTTGGTATGGCAGGATCTTTTTATTCAAAGTGTGCAAAATCTCTGTCTACAAGCTGAAAATCTTCGAGATTTGCTAGAGGTAATGTACCAAATATGGTGCCTTTCTTCCATTTTAAAGTAACTAACGCCTTCTGATGTAGAAAGCAGATTCTATAATGACAAAAAAGAACTGTGTAAATACCCTTAAGCTCGTCTTTCTTTCCTTTTGTAAATTTCATTGTTCCTTGAAATCAGGAGATACGTGGGTATTATACTCCTCCAAGTGAAGTCGTTCTTGAAGATCTAAGTCTTCCAGGTTTAGCTGAACTCAAAGGTCACTGGCATGGTTCATTGGATGCTAGTGGTGGAGGCAATGGAGACACGTTGGTATAAAAATAACCCTGTCATCTCGTTTTTAAAATGGAAGGGTAAACGTTGTCATCATCTAAAGGAGACTCCAAATTGGTTTTCTTAAGCTTTCTAATCCAAGGGGACGGGTGCCATTGTCTTAACTTTTTATGACTGGGATAATTAAGTGAAAATTTCTAATGATGCTCTTGTTTAAACGTTTTCCTCTTATGTCTATATCAGGCCGAATTTGACTTCCATGGAGATGACTGGGAGTGGGGGACTTACAAAACACAGCGTGTTCTGGCTACTGGCTCATATAGCAATGATGATGGTTTACGTCTTAAGGAGATGCTTATTCAAAAAGGAAACGCTACACTGCATGCAGATGGGACCCTATTGGGGCCAAAAACAAATCTTCATTTTGCTGTTCTGAATTTCCCTGTCAGTTTGATACCTACCTTGGTTGAGGTCGTTGAGTCATCAGCTACTGATCTTGTTCACTCTCTGAGGAAACTCTTGTCACCAATCAAAGGCATTTTACACATGGAAGGGGATCTTAGAGGTAGTCTTGAAAAACCAGAATGTGATGTACAAGTTAGATTATTGGATGGCGCGGTTGGTGGTATAGACCTTGGACGAGCTGAAGTTTTTGCTTCTCTTACATCCAACAGTCGTTTTCTTTTCAACTCCAACTTTGAACCATTCGTCCAGAATGGTCATGTGCATATACAAGGAAGTGTTCCTGTTAGTTTTTCACAGAAAAATATCTCTGAGGGGGAAGACAGAGAAACTGATAGGGGTGGTGCAGTGAAAATCCCTAGCTGGGCAAAAGAAAAGGAAGATGATGAGAAGAGGACCTCGAGGGATAGGAGCGAAGAGGGATGGGACAGCCAACTAGCTGAGAGTCTCAAGGGTTTAAATTGGAATATTTTAGATGTAGGAGAAGTTAGATTGGAGGCAGACATCAAGGATGGGGGGATGACGTTGTTGACAGCCATCTCTCCTTATGCTAATTGGCTCCAAGGCAATGCTGATATCAGGCTTCAGGTTGGCCAAATAAAATTAGCTTGAACTCTTGTTAAGTTATCTTCACATATACGATAGTTAAATTGATCTGTCCATGTCCTTAAACACTGTAGAAGGTCTGACTAAATTTATTTATGCATACCCTACCTTCTGAGCAGGTCGGAGGTACAGTGGAGCATCCAGTGCTTGATGGGTCTGCTTCATTCCACAGGGCGTCTATATCTTCACCTGTGCTCCGTAAACCTGTCACAAACTTCGGTGGGACCGTACATGTAAAATCAAACAGATTGTGCATCAGCTCACTGGAAAGCAGGGTAAGTAGAAGGGGAAAGCTGGTTGTTAAAGGAAATCTTCCCCTTAGATCAAATGAAGCATCTACTGGTGATGGAATAGAGCTCAAATGTGAAGTTTTAGAAGTACGAGCAAAGAATTTTTTAAGGTATATTCTGAAATCAACGCTGCTGTCAATCATTTCAAGCTTGTAGTACATAATTTTGATATATCTTTTTTTGTCTTACTTTAACTGTTGATATATCTTGACGGGTACATACTTTATCCTGGATCAGTTTTGGTTAATTTTTATATTCTTTGCTCTTCTTCTAGACCGCATGCTGAGATACTGTATCGTCTAGGTTTCTTCCATTTTTCTCTTCTAGACATGTTACTGAGCTTATTACACTTTTCTTCTCTTCTAGACCCATGTTACTGAGCTTATTACATTTTTTTATTCCTTATAAAAGTGATCGTGTTGCCATATCAGTGGTCAGGTTGATACTCAGCTGCAAATTACTGGATCAATCTTGCAGCCAACTATATCAGGAAATATTAAATTAAGCCAGGGAGAAGCTTATCTCCCTCATGACAAGGGTGGCGGAGGTGCCCCTTTAAATAGATTGGCAGCCAATCAATATAGGATTCCAGGTGCTGCTATTAATCAAGCAGTTGCTTCACGATATTTTACTCGGTTTTTTGGTACAGAACGGGCTTCTTCAAGGATGAATTTCTCCCAGTCTACTGGTAATTTATGTCTTTACTAGCAAAAATTCTATGATTTTTTAGTATTTGGACTTTGTAGGTAAAACTTTTTAATGATCCCTGCTTGTTTTGTCCGCAACAGGTAAATCAAATTCTGTTGAAAAGGAGATTGAAGAAGTGAAAATGAAACCAAATATGGATATCCGTCTGAGTGATATGAAACTTGTTTTAGGACCAGAGTTGAGGATAGTGTATCCTTTAATTCTTAATTTTGCTGTTAGTGGTGAGCTTGAACTTGATGGTATGGCTCATCCAAAATTTATCAAACCAAAGGGTGTACTGAGATTCGAGAATGGAGATGTCAATCTTGTGGCTACTCAGGTTTTGTCTAAATCTCTGTTTTGATTTTCTGTGGTGAACTCATTCATTCCATAATTTCTTGCAAAGCCAGGCTGTCCTCGAGTAATCAACATCTATTTTGTTTTCTAACACAGGTACGCCTGAAGAGGGAGCATCTCAACGTTGCAAAGTTTGAACCTGAACATGGATTAGATCCTCTGCTAGATTTAGCTTTAGTTGGTTCAGAATGGCAATTTAGGATCCAAAGTCGTGCCAGCAATTGGCAGGACAAACTAGTGGTGACTTCAACTCGTTCTGTGGAACAGGATGCTCTCTCACCTTCCGAGGTAATTTTGAAGTCAAAACGCTAACTGAAATTTGGAAATGCTGTTGCGTTTTTCTTCTTGATGGAAGATTTTATGTTTACAATCTCACTCTCCCAGGCTGCAAAAGTGTTTGAGAGCCAATTAGCAGAATCCATATTAGAAGGAGATGGACAACTTGCTTTCAAAAAACTTGCAACCGCAACACTTGAAACCATAATGCCAAGGATAGAAGGAAAAGGAGAGTTTGGTCAGGCGAGATGGAGGTTGGTGTATGCCCCGCAGATCCCAAGTTTACTCTCTGTTGATCCAACTGTGGATCCTCTCAAGTCTCTGGCGAGCAACATATCATTTGGAACGGAAGTTGAAGTGCAGCTCGGAAAACGTCTTCAGGTCAGGCATAAACATTTAAATCTTCTTTCTTCTCCATATGCCACACTTCTTTTAGAAACTTACCAAAATAAGCACCACCCTGTTCTTGCTGTCTTTTATCTACAGGCCTCTGTGGTAAGACAGATGAAAGATTCTGAGATGGCGATGCAATGGACACTGATCTATCAGCTCACAAGCCGCTTGCGTGTCCTCCTGCAATCCGCACCTTCAAAACGTTTGCTTTTTGAATACTCTGCTACATCACAAGACTAAAGCTTTTTGTCTTCCTCTGTCGGATTCATATGGATAAGCCGTTTGTTGCAAAGAAAATACATTTGGGAATTGTAGGGTTTGGTGACTACCGACAAGAAAAATTATTTTATTATTTGGTCAGGGTGTTTCTTTGTTCACTTCTTTCGCCTTTTTAGTGGTTAAAAATGTAAAATTACATTGTAAATACCTTTTGTAAGTGAATATAAAATTATATGTAACTTCATTGACTAACCTGGTGCCATTAGAAATTATGAAATATGTAATTCAATTTATATCATACAACGGACATCACTCTTGTAGAGACTTCAGGAAAAATTAGATTATCTTAACAACACTTTCCCAAGTAGATCACCGAAAACCCGAACAAAAACAACATCCAAAGATAATCACATTGAACAGTTGAAAGCTTATGACTACTAAGAACCTAAACAACACCGAATGCTACAACGGCTTCTTGGTTTCATCTAATACTTCTGCAAGCTTGGCGGAAAATCTTAGCTTCTCAATAATCAATCTTCTTTCCTCAACACATAACGCTTTCCATTCGTCGCTCAACTCTCTTCTTTTACCAGTTTCAATGTTCATCAGCTTCTCAAGCTGCAGCTTCTTTTGGTAGTCACTTAAACCTTGTGACATCAAGGTCTCAAATGCATCCCGTACAGCGCATAACTCATCATCATCGTCATGACTCTCTTTTCCAGCAGTACTCCCGTTCTCTACTGTTTTCGCTGCCCCATTCTCATTGAAGGGTTCAGCACCAGCTACTTCCTCATGCTCCTTCAACATCTCCTCCCCANATCGTCATGACTCTCTTTTCCAGCAGTACTCCCGTTCTGTACTGTTTTCGCTGCCCCATTCTCATTGAAGGGTTCAGCACCAGCTACTTCCTCATGCTCCTTCAACATCTCCTCCCCACTCTCGCTCTGCTGTACTATTCGAGCAGTCCAATTGTCCGTTATTTTCGCTGCCCCATTCTCATTTACGGGTTCCTCGTGCTCCTTCAACATCTCCTCCCCACTCTCGCTCTGCTGTGCTATTCGAACAGTCCCGTTGTCCGTTATTTTCGCTGCCCCATTTTCATTTACGGGTTCCTCGTGCTCCTTCAACATCTCCTTATATATACCATCATCATCATGAGCAAAATCAGCTTCATTGTGTCCCCAAATCATCATGGAAAAACCAAAGGCTTCAGAATCACTAGACCTCGTAAATTTCGGATCATTCCCTTCAATGATTTTCTCCCAGTGAACAAGAAATCTTCTTTTTAACTTCCTGATCTTACTCAAAACCTGATCATTGGAGAATTTCGCAATGATGGAACCTCCGAGGAAACGATAAAACGCATCCCAATTGATTTTGGTTTGGAATCCTGACTTAGCTCTGTAATCAACTAATCCCTGAGAAATTATATCAAGTAATCACAATGCAATTCAATCATGTAAGGCAGTAGATGAAGAAGTAGAAATACACACCTTTAAGACAACAAGCTCATCTTCCTCGTTCCAGATCGGGATGGACAACGGCGAACCCAATTTTGTCTTCTTCTTCTTCTTCTTCTTAGTCTCTTCTTCTGCTTCTTCTGCTTCTTCTGCTGCGTCGGAAGCAGCACGCTTTGAGGAAGGATTACGCGGTGATCTTTGTCGAGAGAAGGTATCATCAGCACCACCTGAGGAAGAGAAATCTAGCTGTTTCGGAGACACCATGATCCTGGGGGCGCGCAGAGAAACCCGGAATCGACCAGTGATCCCCAATTTTCACGAAACTCTAAATTTTTAAGNTGCAGAGAAACCCTGAATCGACCAGTGATCCCCAATTTTCACGAAACTCTAAATTTTTAAGAGAGAAACCAAAAAAAAAAGGCTGGCCCTTTCTAGACTTGAGTTTTTAACTTTTTATAAGTAAGTCTTTTTTTTTTTCTTTTTTTTTT
>OVAS01000186.1:1398-13758 GCA_900406335.1 Boechera puberula
AAGACCCAGTGTCGACCATTTGGACCGCCTTCAGATGTTCCACAGTCAATGGCTCTGAGTAGATCATCTGTGGATAAAGTAGAACCACCAAATGATTCCTCGGTAGCCAAAGTGTCATTCACAAGTTTCGTGATGCGCTCAAGAGTATCCTGAGAACCGTCCTTGCGTAGATCGCCTGAGTCCTATATAGATAATTTTAGACAATCTGAGTCCTAAAACATAAAACTCAATATAAACAATGTGAGGGACAACTAACAAGGTGTTGTTAAGCTGTTTCACCTCTTCGGCCACCAATGATAAGGGTTCAGAACTGATCTCTTTTTCTAAGACTAAACTAACAACTGCTTGTGAACCTGAAACTCAACACAAGACAGATTAAAAGCGCGAATATTTCGAGTTTCTACCAAACTATGTGAATTCATTACAATCTCCGTAAGATTCAAAGAGAGAAACTCTTATAAACAGGGAAAGTTATAAACTAACCATAATCAGCAACGGTCACTGGACTTTTATCAGATTTTGATTGAACATCTGATTGCAATAGAGCCATTTGAACTTTCTGAAACAACCCAAAACAAACAAAGACAGATCCTGTTAAAGAAAAATTTGGATCAAAGATTCACACGAACCTCGTATGATGAGAATCAAATGAAATCATTACACTATATCACTAGAATCTATTCGCAATTATAGATGCAATACATAAAATGTTAACGAAATTAAGAAGATTGGGAAATAGGTTTCCTAAATAATCAAACTTTAGAATCTGGGTCATGATTGAATCGGAAAAAAAATGGGGGAAAATCTGAGAAAGACGAAAACCCTAACCTGACAGAGACNGGGAAATGGGTTTCCTAAATAATCAAACTTTAGAATCTGGGTCATGATTGAATCGGAAAAAAATGGGGGAAAATCTGAGAAAGACGAAAACCCTAACCTGACAGAGACGAGCAGCGAGTGAAGCAGCTTTCTTAGCAGCATCAAGCTCTTTCTCGTAAGCCATCGATGAAACTACTCTGAGAGTAACAAATGAAGGAGAAGACTTGCTTCCGAATACAGAAACGAGACGGTTCTGTGAATCTCTGAGACTCGAAATTGCTTTTACTGATGCAAATGACTGAAGCGGAGCCTTTGCTGTTCGAAAACAATTTATAGACATCTTTCGCCTTTTCAAGAAGATAAATATGTCATCACATTTTCTGATTGCAGAGACAATTATTATTACTTTTCTGAATTTCCAATTTACACCCGTGTATATATTTTTTCTCATAAGTTANGATAAAATTAAACTGAATTTCCAATTTACACCCGTGTATATATTTTTTCTCATAAGTTAAACCCTAAAGTTTATTATATCAAGAAAGGCCAAAATTGCCCTGTTGGTTTAGGGGTCCATCTAGCNCTTTTCTGAATTTCCAATTTACACCCGTGTATATATTTTTTCTCATAAGTTAAACCCTAAAGTTTATTATATCAAGAAAGGCCAAAATTGCCCTGTTGGTTTAGGGGTCCATCTAGCACAAACTGAAAGAACAAGAACAAACGGTAGAAAATCATAAAAATCAAAACTTTAATGATGTTCGTAGATTGGTTGTTGAGTTTGGGCTAATGGCTAATCGCACGTGGATGTTGTGAATTGAAACATGGTCAATTTATAGGTGGTGAAGCAAAAAAAAAAAGAAAAGGCTTCTTGAGGAATATAAAGCCCAAGTAAATGGTTCTGGGTTTTATATTTTGATGGAATCAAAAGCCCAAATAATTTTCTTCAGACAACAGCTTCAGCTTTGCCACGTTGTCCACATGAATCTTGTTGAAATTGGTCTATGATTTTGGGTTTTGGATTATATCATTAATGACGCAGAGAGACCAAAAATCTCTAGAAGATGGCGTGTGAGAGAGCAAAATACGTTTTGATTATTTGCCGCCGCAAGCAAAGGGTCACGTTCCACTAACTTTCAAGATTCAACGAAACCCACTTTGTTTTTTTTATTACTTCATATTCCTCTTTTTGTGTCATCTTTTTTAATAATTTGATATTCTTACAGAAGAAGATTATATCCAGAAAAAAAAATTTCTTACAAAAAAAGATTGAAGTCTTTTGGGTTTTCAACAAACTCCAGGTTGGTATATATGCTTGCCACTTGTAACAGTGGCTTTTTATTCTGATTTTGATTATTTTCTTCTCAAAAAGATTGGATTTTTAAGGTTCTTGTGCTGCAGAGTTTTTCCAATGAACAGAGGCAATAAACGTAATCAGCAACCTTCATATATCGCTGATCATTTCAGCAGCTTGGATCAGGTCTCATAAATTGACCATCTATTTCTTGATTTCTTAATTTGTGTCTTTTTTCAAAGTGATGAATGCATAAGAAGTGTCTTNGACCATCTATTTCTTGATTTCTTAATTTCTTAATTTGTGTCTTTTTTCAAAGTGATGAATGCATAAGAAGTGTCTTTTGCACTTTTGCTTTTAGGTGATAACTTCTCTGAGAGAAGCTGGACTTGAATCTTCAAATCTGATTCTAGGAATTGACTTTACCAAGAGCAATGAGTGGACAGGTAATTTTGATTTTAAGAAAAAATGGTTCACATGTTGATGAGAAATATTCTGAAACTCGCTCGATGCAGGAAGATATTCATTCAATAGAAAAAGCCTCCATGCCATTGGTAAAAGACAGAATCCATATGAGCAAGCAATATCGATAATTGGTCGTACTTTGTCTCCCTTTGATGAAGATGATCTTATACCTTGTTTCGGTTTTGGCGATGGTTAGTTTCTTACTTCTTGCTTTCAAGATGATGAGGTAGATTAACAAAACTGTTAATAATGGTTTTATGCATTCTTCTGCCTGCAGCAACAACACGCGATCAATATGTATTCACCTTTTATCCCGAGAACAAAAGCTGCCAAGGATTGGAAAACGCGGTTAAACGATATAGAGAGATTGTTCCACATTTGAAGTTATCTGGTATTTCTGACTACAATATTTTCAAAAGGGCTGGTTTAGTACTCTCTTGTAGTAAAGATTAATCGTTTTTTCGGTGTATTCTTCTCTCACAGGTCCTACCTCGTTTGCCCCGGTTATTGATGCTGCCATCGACATAGTTGAGCAGAACAATATGCAATACCATGTTCTCGTCATTATTGCAGATGGTCAGGTTACAAGGAATCCAGATGTGCCGCTTGATCGACTTAGTCCACAGGAAGAAGCTACTATGAACTCGATAATGGCAGCTAGGTAAAACTATTCAATAAGCTCAGATTTGTGATCATATATTCATATTTATACTAATATTGTTCGATAAAAATTTTCCAGCTATTACCCACTGTCGATCATCTTGGTTGGAGTAGGAGATGGACCATGGGACACAATGAAACAGTTCGATGACAATATTCCTCACCGTGAATTCGATAACTTCCAGGTAATATAATAAAACCTGAATAGCAACTGCATCTTTTCAGGATATGGTGGTTCTTGAAAAACTCTGTTTCGTTTTACAGTTTGTAAACTTCACAAAGATAATGTCGGAGCACAAAGATGCGGCTAAAAAGGAGGCTGCTTTTGCACTTGCAGCTCTCATGGAGATCCCTTTTCAATACAAGGCCACATTAAGTCTCAAGTAAGTGGAGTAAAGTTTGAACCTTAGGAAACTTTTTGTATCACTGTTTATAGTCTTATTGCATTAGATTCTTGAAAAGTTGCAAACCAAACCAACCTTCGATTGTGCTTATGAACAGTACAAAACCAGTGCGCAGTTCCCGTCTGCACCACAAGCCACTCCCGCCACCACCGGAGGTTATAGAGCGTGACAATGCTATTAGATCGGTGTCACATCCGATGACAGAAACTGCAGAGAAAAGTGACAGAACGGCTCCTGCTACAGCGCCGGTAATTCTCTTCTTTTCTTGCCTTTGTTGCTGTTCTTTTGTCAATGAGTACACTCAGTTTTTCTGATACTGAAATTTACATTCCTTTTTTTCATAAAGGTATGCCCGATTTGCTTGACGAATCCAAAGGACATGGCTTTTAGCTGCGGTCACACGGTAAGTGAAACTTAAAAAAAAAGAAAGTAAATTCTTGCTTCCAGAACAGTTTTGTGACATCTTTGATGCTTTTTATTTCAAATGAAGACGTGCAAGGAATGTGGCGTGGTTGTCACAACATGCCCAATGTGCCGACAACCTATAACAACAAGGATAAGGCTGTACACTTGACTCAGTAAAACGCTGGGCAACGCAAGGACGCTAGAGATGAGGCAAAAACCATATGGTTAACTGGTTACACACTTGAGATTCATGTTCATACTTGTGTAGCACATTGTACAGTCCAAGCAGAAGAATAATAATACCTAAATCTTGAGCTGTAGTTTGTATGTATTGCAGTGGCCGTGAGGCTCTATGGATTTGATGATTTTTTCCCAAAATTCTTAGCCTGCCGAAACAAGGAGATATGCAAGAAGAGTTTTCTTTCTTTTCTTTTTTTGTTCGGCAGAAGAGTTTTCTTTCTATATTAATCAAAAGCTACGTACAAAGAAGCAAAAGATTTCCTTTTTAATAACATCCCAAAGCCAATCTATTAGGACCTACAAGTTCTAAATCAAACCGAAAATTTAACAGCAGAGAAACCAATGGAAAAAAAAGAGCTAAAACAACCTTAAATACTTATTAGAAGCTCCAACGGTCGAGTTGTTGCTTGGCCACAGCCATGTCTTTTTGTGCTTTCATTCTCCGGTAAAATATAGGACAATCTCGACTGTAAAGACCAATAAGAAATCCAAAAATGAAGTTGGATCAGACCTATTACCTATTGAAAGAAAAAATCTTTTTAATATAGATATCGAAAAGATATATAAGCAAACCTGGTGCACAACACATCTTGATGAAGAGAGCCTTGACACTCCTGGCACTGGGTCCACAGCCTCCCAAAAACTTCTTCAAGGTCCGACACTAAATTTACACGAAATTTTCAAATATTCCTGATAGATCAAGAAGTCGGTAGAAAAGGGAATAACGGTGGCATACCTTGCGACACGTTTTTGCAGTACAACTCGGCTTCTCTTCCCTTGCAACTTGCGCATATTGTTCCATTGCTGGTTGAAGTTAAAGCGAAAATTGATAAGCAGATCCCATATATGGAATAAGATAAGCGAGATTACAAGAACAAACAATCAAATGACAAGGAACTTGGAAGACATAGAAACAATACAGATCAGGAACCGAGAATACAGGATCACGTAGAACTTGCAGGAGCCTAATATTCTTCAAAGTGAGCATGAATAATACATAGGCAAGGAACTGTAAAGTACCTGATCGGAACTTTGCAGCCAACACAGCTCAGTTGTTTCTTAGCAAATTTCATTATGCCGCTGTTTGAAGGAGTAGTAATTGATATTGATCTCGTGTGACTTCCATGGAGAAGTTCCTTGCTAGCATTTTTCAAGACTGGCTCAAAAATCCTAAGCAGCGGCTGAAAACAACATCTGCTTTAACCTCCAATTACCAGAATAGAGAGTATAGAATAAACTTATAGACAAACCCCACTTCGAACTGACCTTGCTAATCTGATTCTCCAAGTAGTAATTTGGGTCTATAGGGATGTTATTCTGTAGCACGTAGATCGGATCTTCTGACCGTTCATAAGCCTATTTGACATAAAAATGAGATAAGCTTGGTAGAAGAATATGACCTCAACATCTTATGGAAAAGATAAATTAAGGTTGACATGAAAGCTACCTTGGCACCTTTAGCAGCTTTTATGATAACATACGGTACTCGATCCCCAACATTTGGCGCTGTAGCAGCGTCCCTCTGTCACAAATGAAAGCAAACACTGTCATATTTCAGATGAAAGATCATCACACACCGTAAAATAGATCTATGCTTCAGAACAACCTCTGTATGATATATCATATATTCACCAAAAGAATGCATATATTAAGAAAAATCCCTGCACTTGTGCAGCTCTTAAATGATGACCAATGAATCACATAAATATTATACAAGCCAAAAAATAAAATCTAACAGTTTAGCATTTCCAGTTCCATTTTTCAGTTTGAGAGGTGTCCATGCGATGCTGGAACTAGATTAAAGGAATGAAAGTCTCCTTAGACTTATTTTAACATGTTTCTTGACGAACGGAAACGGTCAAGAGTTATCTTAACTTGTAATGAAAAATGCTTAATCATGCAAATGATAAATGAAAAAAGATAAAGAGTACAACAAACCTTACGCATGCGTTCAGCAAGTTCACCATGAGCTGATTTAACTTCATAATCATCTCCTGTTTTCGTTAGACCCTATGATTTGAGAAACGCNAAATCATGCAAATGATAAATGAAAAAAGATAAAGAGTACAACAAACCTTACGCATGCGTTCAGCAAGTTCGCCATGAGCTGATTTAACTTCATAATCATCTCCTGTTTTCGTTAGACCCTATGATTTAAGAAACGCATCAGGAGCATCATAAGTTGATTCTTGTTTTAGTTTTCACCGATGGCTTTAATCATGACCATACACTTTCAGGCGATACAAACATCACAGGATAAGAAATCAAGGAATATTACCTTAGTAATCACCAAAAGTGATAAGTCAATACGGTTCATGAGAAGATCCGAAATGGTTTTCTTAACAAACTCAGCTGCACCTTGAACATCTCTATCAATAAGTATTTTGTTAAGACTCTCAGTCACGAGGTTCTTAACCAGTAAACAATTATCCCTTCGTACTGTCTCGATTCCTGCAAGAGTCAGTCATATTAATATTTAGTTAGAAATTGAATAAGAGAGAAGCTGTGAAATTACAAAATTTTACCTTTGGTGTCCATTTTGTCAAACTGTTGAGGATTTGTCCATAGCAAACCAGCATACCTCTTCTTGTTAATCAGCAGATATGGGAAATAAACCTTTTCAAACTCCAATTTGATGGGCTTTATGACATCATACAAGAAACAGAGAACGATTTAGTCTGTTATATTTTGTTTTCAAGAAGTCACATGATCTTGCACCTCTACCCCAAGGATTAGGGAGAAGTTTAAGATATGCTCCTAGCATAAAAATTCACTTACTTTGATAAAAGTTCCGCTAATATGTTCTGCAGCTTCCCTCCCCAAGGTCATTGCAGCTTCTACATCCGATACTCCAAATTGCACCATGACTGAATCTGTGTCTCCATAAATAACCTAATACATTAATGTCCATCAAATTCAGTAAATATAAGAACAAACTTATGCTTCACTCAGTCTTTTCAATAGAACGTCTAATAATTAAAATGTACCTCTGCATTGTATTCATACCCTCCCAGTGTTGTGAATTTATCTTCCACAAGTTTCTTCGTTTGTTCAATCATCTGACGACCTTTAAAAAGATACAACTCCATCAGAATAAACCTAAAATGAAATGTGTCTAGAAAAGTTGCGGTGCTCACAAAAGAATTACCAAAGCTAGTTACACTTGACGATATTTCCAAGCATGGTAACTGCCCAATAGTGGCTCCGGTAAACCCGTAGACAGAATTTGCACTGATCTGAGACAACAATAGAAAACAAATGTAAAATAGAAATTTAGAGGGAAACTATTGTTCACAATTTTCCGAATATTAAAATCATTTTTCTGAATAACCAAGTTAAATAAACTGGCAGTAAGAAGTTCACCTTCAATGCCAACTGTCTACCATCTAAAACAGCCTTTTCAAGGGGATCCTTAGCCTCCTAAATTAGACAATACCAGTTTCAATAGTAGTAGTTAAAGGCTGTATACAGGTAGCACATACTGCAAGAGTTTCTTCAGAATCAAATGTTTAGTTACCTTTAAATCTGCTTTAGCTCTTTTACGGGCAGTAAGAAGCTCTTCCAGAATTTCTGGAAGTATACCCTGAAATGAATAATTTGTTTTGTTTATAAACTGCTGTATTCCCTGAATTAATTAATTATTTGTATTTTCCTGAAAGAAATTCAACAGAATTTGAGGTACTTGAAAATAATCAATTGAACTAAACACGGAAACCTTTTGCAAACTTTGCTTAACAAATATGTCCCCTGATGGAGTTCTAGTGACATGTTCAGGTGGAAGATTCAGTTTGCGTACATCTTCAGGTGTCACCTTCAAAGACAAGAACATGGAAATAATGCTCCCAAATTAATAAGGTGTATAAACAATAGATGATAAAATAAATAGAAGTTACAAAGAAAATATCAAAAGAATTACCAAGGTGCAGTAGCACAGATTATATGCCATCATAATTGATGGGTACAGTGAAGCAAAATCCAAAGTTGCAATTGGTTTTTCATAGAAACCTGTTCTTGCTTCTAAAACCTGAATATCATTTGAAACATCCAAAACAACAGACATGTTGGAACAGTGCAACTAATACAAAGGAGAGGCGAAAAAAGAAATGTTAGACCCGTAAATCACCAACTTACAGTTGCGCCTTCATAAGTTCCTTGTTCGGACCCTGACTGTTTAGCATTCGGAAGAACCAGATTCTTCTGTTTAGCTTTCCTAAGAAGCTGAGATAGAACCTAGAAGCAAAATATTGAGACACAAAATATCAGCCACCTTAGTAACCTGGAAACACATATCCAGAAACTATTAGTTGAGAACTACCTTGATACTCTGTCCTCTAGCAAGAAGAAAGGAAATAGGGACACCAGTTACACGAGCCATTTCAACATAATTATATATAAACATCAGTTTGTCCAGAAGCCTCTGAGGGAGATATGCATCCTGTAACAGCAAAGAGGAACGTGGTGAAATTGTACCTTCTTATAATATTCCTTGAAGCCTACCTCACATCCAGCATGCTCAAAAAACTCATGAATGGACACAGGGGCAACCATTTCTATGAACCCAAATGGCATCCGCAATGTCGAGGGTTAGGTAAGGCTTTTTACAATGTCCTTATCTACAAGGGTTCCTCTTGCCGCACGTACACAAATATAGGCAGAGAGAACTAAAAAAGTTTAACAAACACATCGATGTTCATCTTTTACACTAGAAAGAGTGGGACTTGGGACAACATGCAATAGGACCTTTAGGTAGTTATACAAGCCTGATAGCTAGTTAGAAAATCTTAAATTTAATAATAACAGGCAATGCAACAGGACATAGGCAGCAATACTCCATAATAAACAAAAGTAGGTACCTTCAAACAATAAACAGCAAGACGCCTCCTGGTTTCCGCATTCCCATTCTGGAGATCAGTTATTATAGAATGGTGAACATCCTCTTTCTGAAAAAGACAATCAGGTTAGCCACATGGAAAAATAGAAATAACCTGAAATTCATGGCATAATTACTCGGTTTCACCTGCTCGGAAAGAAAGTGAGCTGAGACAGAATTCAGCGAATAAGAACTTAATTTGTGGTCTCTATGTATTGCCTACAATAATTAAAACACGAATAAAGTTGATGTTACAAACAAAAAATCTAAGAATGACTCAACCAAAATGAATTTGTTAAGGATAAAAACCTGAATGAGGTCAAACTGAAATCTTCCTTCAATTGTGGTCTCTTTACTTTCCCTTATTCCTTGTTGTCTGAAACATGGCAAGTATTACTATGGGAAGCCATATTATATTATAACATGGGAGGTTAGAGAACTCATGAGCCACGGAAAGCATGAAGCATAACAAAAAATAAAGGAGAAAGTGATGGCAGTTAGCAAGCACCAATTACTCCTACATCACCTTGATGAAAATGTTGAGTCCCGGACCCGGACCCTACTGTTCTTTACACGACCAAGAAGAGGAAATTCCTCTATTCCCAGTGTTGCAGCTCTCTGAGAATCAGAAAACAGCATATTTTCTAGGTAAAAGATCCATCACATATACATGTGCCATACAGCCCAGCGGAACATAGCAAAATAATACATATAGAATGCTATAAATGAAAAGCACGCTTCTGCTAACCACAGGTGATAATGATCCGTCAATATAAGAAAAAGTTAATGTTCAAGTACCTCAATCAGATAAGGTAAATCGAATTTGCAGATGTTATAACCAATGATGATATCAGGATCAACATCACGAATCAAATCCTGCAGCCAATACATCAGCAGAACACATGCTTCATTAAGCCCACAACAATATTGCAGTGGCAACATAAAGTTTACTAAATCTTTCACTGAGTCCTCCCGGATTTATGAACTGTAATAGAACTACTTTTGCAAGCTAAGGTGCCAAAAAACAGATGAAGAGAAAGTATTGCACATATAATAATGACAGACGATAGGAGGCAAAAATAGTACCCTCCAAGCTAGTAAGACTTCTCTTTCTGTTTCAAAAGACATGACATCTACGCCTACGATTGGAGAACATGACTTAAGAGTCATGACATTGCGTACAAATGGGTGATCCTCTCCCTGAAGAGTAACAAGGTTCGCTATCTAGAAAAGCAATAAGAATGTTGTTTCAAGAGGAATGCGAACAGAAGTAACAAATAGGGATATCGAAATGTAACAAAAACAGCTAACCTGGATTACAGGATCATGCTTAGCCTCTGGAAAGTGTCCTTTACGACCTGCGCACTCAATATCGAAACTTAGTACACGGAATGGAGCCATTTTTGAGTATTCACCTTCTGCAGCATGACTGATTAGATCTGAGTACCTAAAACCCATGTTAAAGAAAGTAATGACATAAAATAGAATATGTTACTAGATAAACATATTCTTGCTGAAGAAAAGAAATTCAGATGAGGATACAGGCAATGGAACTCCAACTGGCAGTATGACAAAGTTCTTGCATTCTTCTTATATTTCCCAGTAGGTACTTCAATCCAGTTTCCTCCGACAATATCACAATCAACCATGAAACGGAGAACGAAAAGAATATTGCTCTCATATGTTTGGAAGCTCTTCATACCCAATCCATCAATTTGTAAGCCTCTATCAAGGATACCTACCAATTTAATCATTGCAATGACAAAATCAGTAAAGGAGATAGTAGACCCATAAAGCACAAACATTTGGGAGTCCTACCGCGACAGCTAGCCACCATAGTCGGCAATGCAACTGTAATCTTCAAAAAAGTTTGGGATTTTTGCTGTTGGTAATACATAATGCTTCTTTTTTGCACCATTTCTATACGACGGACAAATTTCGGGACCTTGGCATTTTTATTGGATTCTCTCATCCTTCCCTGAATGAGTCAGATGAGCTTTAAATCAAACAAAACCAGGGAGATCAAAAGAACAAAATTCTGAGAGATCTATATGGCCTGCATAGTAAATACCTCAAGAGTCTGATGGAATTGAGAAATATCGTCTGGCCCCATTCCAGGAGGGCAAGCAATGTAAAAGTAGGGCTCAAATCCATGAACAAAGCAACACACACTGTTACCTGACAATATACCAGAAATGTAAGCTCAAATCCAACGAAAGCGTTCCCCATGTCAGTGTCTTTTCGACAAAGAGTTAAAAAACACTCACCTTCTCTGGTAACCCCGAACATCCTAACGATTGGAGCGTGCCCTGAGGAACCCGGTAACAGCTCCTTATGACTCTCCGCAATGATAGAGTCAATCTCCAATTGTTGGAAAACTAACAAATCAAAAACATAAATCGAAGTGTTCAGCACTTTCCAGCAATCACAAGATGAAGAAACCCTAGAAAAATTAAGATAACACTCAACTGATACTCTGCGAATTTGAGAGATAAGCGGGTGAGAGCGGAGGTCGAGCCCAAGCCGACGAACGCGATTCACGCTCCTCGATATCCCGGAGAATTAGGGATTCTTCATCCTCTTCGCCGTACAAGAGAGTCTCGTCCAGAAACACATCCTCGTCGACCATAAATTCATCCTCTAGGGTTCCAACGGCCGGAGATGGTGTTGAATTACCAGTGGCTCGATGCTTCCCCACCGGTGGAGTATTTGACGGAGGCGGTCGCTTTTTGGAATTACCGCCTCTATTCATGTCTTCTGGTGAGCGGGAAAAGAAGGAGAACGTGTGAGTGTGTGAGCTCTCGTGGAGGTCTGAGAGAAGAAGAAAGTGAGATTAGAGAGTATAGACTACTGTAATTCCCGCCAGTTTTTAAGGGTTTTGCTCCTTAGAGAGAGGTCATGTTTTTAGTGTAACTTTTTTTTTTTTTGAATNAGGGTTTTGCTCCTTAGAGAGAGGTCATGTTTTTAGTGTAACTTTTTTTTTTTTTGAATAATTTTGAATTTAATACTAGAATACAATGACCAATGTTTAAGTGCTTCTACATTAAGTATGAAGTTTGATTTCTAAAAAAATACGAATAATTTGTAGATCGATAGAGACAATCTTATAAGAGAGCTCTCTATCGTGATACAAAATGAATCCTTAGTTGTTGTCATGTCTTCAACCTCTCTATGGAAAGACAAGTTTCTTCATGGTTTGAATC
>OVAS01000187.1:0-13753 GCA_900406335.1 Boechera puberula
TTTTTATTTGTTTATATAGTTTATGTAAAGTGCTCCATGTTGGTAAGGACATCAATTTATATTATCTCTTGACATTTTGTAATCAAGTTACCTAAGGATAAGAGCGTACAAATTTGATGAAGATTTTCAAAGTTATTATAATGGAGACGTTTTATACGTTTTTTGAATAGTCGAAAACCAGCTAACATAAATGTACATTGTCAAACCTCATAATGAGATGTGGTTGGTGGACCTTTTCTATCGAGCTGATTAAGTAATACAAGTTGTAGTGAATATTTAAGGTTATTGAATGTTTGAAGAATTAGGTTAAGTTAAACAATGATAATGATATATACCAGGATATAATAATCTGAAAATTTGATATATCTCACAAAAAATAGATGATAATAATTCAGTCCCTGAACTTAGATCACGGACTAATAAATTCAAGAAATCGACTCAAAGACCAGACTAACCCAATAGACACGCTTGGGTCCACAGAACAAGTTAGTCAAAAATAGTGGTCCCTCGACGTCGTTTAGATATGGGCTTGGGCCTGAAAATGGGCTGTCAGCAAGGGGAAATAACAACAAGGAGTATTATTGGCTGTCACCAAAAATGATCGTCACAGTGCTGTACCGTTAGTTTCACCTCACTTCTTGTCTGAAAATTAGCAATAAAATAAATCGTGCTATAAATAGTTCACTTGTGCCGCACGGTCCCTCTCATCTTCTACGGACAGCTTCTTTCTCTTTCCTCTCTGATTTTTTTTTTCTTTCTCTTTCTACCTTTTTCTTTTTTTTTTTTTTTAATTTTCTTTTTTTTTTTTTTTTTTTTTTTNNNNTTTTTGTTAGTTTTTTTTTTTCTTTCTTCATCTCGTGAGCGACAGTACCTGAACCCTAGCGGAGGAAAAATCAAAATCTTTCTGGGAGAAACAAAACAGATATCTTTCTTTTCATCGCAGTAGGGGAAAAAAAAATGCAGAATCCGAGACTGAAGCAACAACAACAACAAGCTTTGATGCAGCAACAAGCTCTGATGCAGCAACACTCTCTTTACCATCCTGGTGTTTTGGCTCCACCTCAGGTTTTTTCTACCTTTTTACATCTTCGATGTGTCTAATTTTGGTCGAAATCGGAGTTGTTAAAGTTTTATTAATTCCATTTCTACACTATCGTCTCGCTCGTGGGTCCTTTTATTCCGGGTCGGGTTTAATTTGTGTTCATCATTTGAAGCTATGGCTCATTCGAACGGGCTGTATCTTTTGTGTTCCCTTTTATCATTTGATTGAACGGAAGGCTAGGGTTTCCAGATCCTGTAGGCTAACAATTCGTTCCTTTATCTGTTGATGATGTCTTTGTGTTTTAGTTTTTGTTGGGTCATTACCAAATTGAGCTGATATTTACCGTCTCAAGATTGCATTTTCTCATATGGATAGAAAAGGAATGATTTTTTTCTTCTTTTGCTGCAATCCATTTTCATATTTTTATTTTTCATACTTTTGGCATTTGCAGTTAGAGCCTGTTCCGAGTGGAAACCTTCCTCCTGGTTTTGATCCCAGTACTTGCCGTAGCGTGTGAGTGAATTGGTTTTGAGCATCACTTTGTTTGAAGTTGTAGTTCTGAGTTTATGTTTTAACTCCTATAATCATTCTAATATTGGCAGGTACGTTGGAAACATCCATACGCAGGTCACAGAGCCTCTGCTTCAAGAGATTTTTACTAGCACTGGCCCTGTTGAAAGCAGTAAACTCATCAGGAAGGATAAGGTAGAGAGATTCGAAATCCACCTGTTCTACCTTTTTTGTGTTAAGATTGTGAAAGTGACCCTCTTTTAAAGTAGCATTCTTGTTTTGGACGAGTATAACAAAACAATTGCCTAGTTGTATGCTTAAGGAAAACTCTACTTGCTACTCTGCAAAGCTTACTAAAAATGGACTCACTCACAAAAATGTATTTTTTTCTGATTTCAGTCATCATATGGATTTGTTCACTACTTTGACCGTAGATCCGCTGCTCTGGCTATACTGTCTCTGAATGGAAGGCATCTGTAAGGAACAATTTTCATAGTTCTGTTCTTTTATTATTCTTCAAAAGCTTTCACTTAGGTTATAATACTTGAGTTCACAGGTTTGGACAGCCTATCAAAGTCAATTGGGCGTATGCCACTGGTCAGAGGGAAGACACTTCAAGTAAGCTCTGATTTTTCAAAGACTTGCATTTTGTTTCTTTGTTTTTAAAGCATGGATGGTCAATGCTTTTGTTTCTCATGAGTTGCAGGCCATTTCAACATTTTTGTTGGAGATCTCAGTCCAGAGGTTACTGACGCTACATTATATCAAAGCTTTTCTGTTTTTTCCAGTTGTTCGTAAGTTCTCATGCTTGATCAAACACTTTTTTTTAAAAACTTCTACTTGGTTGTAGAAAAAGAAAATCTAGTTAAATGATTCTGATGAACTCAAAACTCTCCGAATTACGAAATTCTCTTATAAATTAAGCTTATCTGCTGAAACATCCAATTCGTAATCTTGAACTGAGTCTAATATCAGTATTCACTTGAAGGGATGCAAGAGTTATGTGGGACCAAAAAACTGGGCGCTCAAGAGGCTTTGGGTTTGTTTCCTTCCGCAATCAACAGGTAATGTGCATTCTTTAAATCATGCAGTGACTACTTGTTTTAGCTCAAGGATATTTTTTGGTTTACATTAATTTTAAATGTTAATTTCATTTGCAGGATGCTCAAACTGCCATTAATGAGATGAATGGTAAGGATTGTATAGTAGCTGAGATTCTCAGGACTTCCATTCTCATTTGTGAACTGTGCCTTCAATTTTGAAGTTCGGAGAATTTGCATGCAACTGCTAGAACTGCTAGAAAGACCAAGCTCGTGGATTATGAGTTTTCTTGATTTAGTCAAGAACCGCGAGTTACATAATTTCTGTTTCAATGAGGCCTGACATCTAGAATTGAGTTTTTTTTTTTTTGTTTTTTTTTTTCTAGAATTGAGTTTGTGTCCTTATTCTTAGCAATTTTGATTTTAACACATCTTCGCAGGTAAGTGGTTAAGTAGCAGACAGATCAGATGCAACTGGGCCACGAAGGGCGCTACTTCCGTTGAGGATAAGCACAGTTCTGATGGAAAAAGTGTTGTAGAACTTACAACTGGCTCATCAGGTTGTCTTTCTATTACCGTGCAAATTCTTAAAGTGGAATTGGTGAAACTACATTGATTTTCTCTGGGTAATATGAAAAACTCATAGCTAACAAAGCTATGTTGGTCGTTTAATTGTGCAGAGGATGGTAAAGAAACCTTAAATGAGGAAGCACCTGAAAACAATTCTCAGTTTACCACTGTTTATGTGGGAAACCTTGCTCCAGAGGTAAGTTATTCACTAGGAAGTCTCCTTTTAACTTGGTTCACTATCATAACAAAACGGTTCTATTGAGGCNTTTCACTGTCATAACAAGACGGTTCTATTGAGGCTGTTTATGAATTATTGCATCAGTAGATTTCAGCTATCTATTTTGCAGGTAACTCAGCTTGATCTACACCGCTACTTCCATGCTCTTGGCGCTGGAGTTATTGAAGAGATCCGTGTCCAACGAGACAAAGGCTTTGGTTTTGTGAGATATAACACGCATCCCGAGGCTGCTCTTGCTATTCAGATGGGGAACTCTCAGCCTTACCTCTTTAACAGACAGATAAAGGTACTTTAATTTAGTTTAAGCACAAAAAACCTCTATTTGATCTTATTGTTCCCGAAAATTGCCTCATCTGAGACTTATCATGTAATCTGACATTTTCATTTCGTTATCATGTTAATTGTAGTGCTCATGGGGAAACAAGCCAACTCCACCAGGTACAGCCTCAAACCCACTTCCCCCACCTGCCCCAGCACCAGTGCCTGGTCTGTCTGCAGCTGATCTCTTAGCCTATGAGAGGCAATTGGCACTAAGCAAGATGGCTAGTGTGAATGCCTTAATGCATCCACAGGGTCAACACCCTCTGAGGCAGGCTGCCCATGGAATCAATGCAGCTGGAGCTACTGCGGCCATGTACGACAGTGGCTTTCAGAATGTAGCCGCTGCACAGCAGCTCATGTACTATCAGTAATAAACCTCAGATCGTGGCATTGATCTTAAGTTTCAATCTCTTTGGTTTTCTTTCTTTTGTTTTTCCTTTTTCTAGAACTTGTTTGTGTGTGTGTCTGTCTGTCATCTCTCACTTAAGTTATCTATATAAAGTTTTATCTGCAGCTGTATGCTTTAGTTGTGTAATCCCCATTGATTGTAAGACAAGCAAATTACANCTGTCTGTCATCTCTCACTTAAGTTATCTATATAAAGTTTTATCTGCAGCTGTATGCTTTAGTTATGTAATCCCCATGGATTGTAAGACAAGCAAATTACATTCAATAAAAGGGATTTGAATATCCATTTTATGTTATTTGACATGAACACAAACAGACAACAAAGGACATTGCAGAAGAATCAGTCTGTCTCTAACCGAGCAATGTATGTATCATAGAAATTTCCAGCTTTCTCGAGATCTCCCAGCTCAGTATAACAGTCTGCAATAGCTCCATATGCTTCAGTGGTTCCAGAATCTTCACCTTCCCTCTTTGAGATGGCTAGAACCATGGAGTGGTACTGTATGGCTTCCCTATACTTCCCTTGGCGTTGCAGAGAGGCGCCTAAGCCTCTTGCAGCTTTCTTTTCTTCGATGGGGTCTCCGAGACTCTGAGCAAGTTCCAAAGCTATCTTGAACTCTGCATACGCTTTCTCTGGTTCTTGGTTCCTTAGAAAAGTTTTTCCTGTTTTCAACTTGGAAATCAACTCTTGTTTCTTTGGTTCCATAATGATTTCACTCTCTGGGATTCTTGCTCCCACTGGGGCATAACTCAAGCTCGGTGCGTAAGACTCAATTTTCGCTTGTCTCCTAAGAGCTGCGTTAATCTGTCGTAGTTGTTCATTCAACCTCTGTAACTCCCCTTTCCTTTGCCGAGCAAGCAACCCTGGTTTGTGTACCACAAAAATTGTTATCAAAACCCCAATGAGCACAGTTCGTAGAAGTATAGCTTGAAGAAGAGACTAATTACTACCTCCAACGGTGGCTCCAATTAAAGCTACAAGTAACAGAATTGGCATGCTGAACATGGAGCTCTCTGGCTCACATGTCTCAGCAGCCAAAGCTTCAAGTGGTGTAGCCATCTGTAGGGAGTTTGTCAACAACACTGCCATTAGAGGTAATTTGAGCCTCCCAATTCCCTGCCACATCCATATCTAAAGGCTTACTATCACAACGAAATAACTTGACAACAAAAAGTAAACTGAGTCAAACACTATCCTGGTATTAAAGCAATAGAGAATACTCATAGGTTTTAGCGGGATATAGCTAAACATCCCGGAACTCACCAACCTACCTCAAAAGCTGACAACTTGTCAAGAGTTTCCACGCTGGAAAATGGCGTTTGTAAGATTCCCCTGACTTCGCGCTCCTTGGGCTGAGAAGACGAATGCATAATTTTGGAGAAAGGATGATGATCCCCAGGTTTTCTGACTACTAACTTTCCAATCCCTGAAAAAAGCAATGGCGAATTGCCTGAAATCCAGTAAGATGACTTCATCAGCTACCACGAATTGAAATTTTTTATTGAAATGAGCCAACCAGAAAATATGAAAGAGGCTTGAACTACTTTTGGGAATGCAAACACAATCAGTGAAAACCATCAAATTCGTTTGTTGCTAAGCTCCTCAACTAACTCTTCGGGTGTAAAAGATTCACGTATTCGGGGATCTTCTTGTGACACATGGAGATGTATCACAATGATAACAAAGATCTCAACAAGAATACAAATGAGAAAAACACAACAGGAAATCAAGCCAAAGTAAAAAATGCTTCTAAGAGTTAAGGGCATAACCAAGCTACACACTTATCTTATCTATATGGCACAAAATTATGGAATCTCCCAAACTAAACCAACTTCCCCGTTCCCTATCCTAAACCATCCAAGCAGACTTCTATGAACATAATGCGTGTTCTCAGCGACCAAAAAGTTCCCCAGATTGTTTAAACATAACCATTCCGAATGAAATTATTCAGTCTCCGACATTCTGATGCCTCATCACCAAAAGAGGATCATTCACATAGCAACAGAGACTCTTGAATTGGAAATCTTATTCAGCTAGTGAACTATGAGCTAACCTGGACCTTGAGACTTGTCGCGCGGCTGTGGTTGGCCACCGGAAGTATGGGAGAAGGAGGAGCAACACCGGATAAGCGCCGCCATCTCTAAAGAAAGCTCTCTGAGGATTAAACAACGCCTTGAGAGCTTATTAAAACTCGTTTCCGCTGGTCTGTTTTTGTGATACTTGTACTATACTGCCCCTATTTTTCTATTTAATTACAGTTATACCTTTTTTACTGAGCTTGAAAGATGAAACGCAGCGTTTTTAAGCAGCATGTGCTTTACTCTGGTGGCGTGACTGTTCTGTGTCGTATCGTAGCACTGTCTTCCACCGGGCGGAGGATTTTTAGAGGGTTTTAGATTTCGACGACTACAAAACCTAATCGTCGCTGAAACTTTGCCGCCCTTCAGCTACTTGAATTGTTTTCAAAGATTTTTCATAGCACTTGGGGTTAGTTTTTGTTGGTGACGAAATGGACATGGATATGGACACTTCCCCTAGCTACTTCGATCCCGAGGTCCTCAGTGTTAGGGATCAATTCCGTCGTTATCGGTAAAAATTTCGACTACTCTTTTTCCGATTTGGATAACTATTCTCGATCTTTTGGGTCTCGTTATGTTGGAGTTTAAGTGGGGTTTTCGTGGGTTGTCGATTGTTTGTAAGTGCAGTCTAAATCAGCTGAATGTAGCAAGACTTGAATGAGATTTTTCTCGAAAGGTCCAGAATATCGTTGAAGTTTTGGATTTTGTTCTCTGATGAACTGAATCTTGTTAGGGTTTATGGTTTCAGTTCATAAATCTGCGTATGGATTAAATTCATTAATAAGGATTAGTATTGAAAACATTTTCTGTTCTTTGTTTCGTGTAACTCTCCATTGATGTGTATTGTTTAACCACTTCTTTGCGTGTTTGAGGTATAACATTTTGATGCCCGTGTACAATGCTTGCAGCAAGAGACACTCTACATCGCCACATGAGGAAATCTTGAGTTCTAATGTCCGCGAGAACAGATTACTGTATGATGGGCATAACATCCATAGTCCAACAAATACTGCTTTGCTTCTTGAAAACATTAAGGAGGAGGTTGACAATTTTCACACCGATCATTACGAAGGAACACCTACAAACCCGATATCTGCTTCCAGGACGGAGAGTGTTGGAATTCTGGATGATGATAATGAGGCTTTGTTTCGTCGAGTAGAAAGTCAATCACTGAAGGCTTGCAAGATTGAGAATGATGAGTTAGCGGAGAGTGGAGATACAACTTTTGCTTTGTTTGCTTCCCTATTTGATTCTGCACTTCAAGGTTTGTATGATATATCAGTCTTCGTATAAAATATGTGCATGTACATACATGAATATGCAGATATTTGGGTGTGTTTCTCCATGCATTTATGTGGTTCTCATTCTTTCAAAATCTCAACTAAGCAATGTATCTACCTTTTGTGTTTGTGGGATTCCCTTTACTTAGTTGCTATAGTCCCATTATTATCTGTTATCTCTTATTGTAATTATGACGTCTTGGTTCTGCAGGACTAATGCCCATTCCAGATCTAATATTGAGACTTGAGGAATCATGCAGGCATGTTTCACAATCAATTAGGTATGTCTTCTGGCTCTGAGAGTTTAACCGTCAGAACTTCTTCAACTTTAAGTTCTTTGTTTGTGTTTCATGCCTTTCCGATTATTACAGATATGGATCAGATATTAGACATCGTGTTGTGGAGGATAAACTTATGAGACAAAAGGCTCAGCTTTTGCTTGGTGAGGCTGCCTCCTGGTCACTTTTATGGAACCTATATGGAAAAGGTTAGGAAACTCAACTCCATCATTCTATTGCTTTGGCCGTTTTGGAATAGGGTAGGCGTTGTGTTCATTTTGATTACTGATGTCTGTCAAAGCTCTGTGTCATGTAATATTTTCATGTCTACCTGGAAAATTTCAATTAAAGTACTGGGTGGTTTGTGTTAGAGATGGTATTATCGATCATGTGTCTTTTCTCTTGCAGCTACGGAAGAAGTTCCGAAGGAACTGATCCTGGTAAGCATTCTTTCGTAATCGTTTTTCAAATGAATCATTCATATTTAATACATCTTACGCGTGGACTTATTTGATTATGTTGAATGTCGGTAGTCGCCATCAACATCTCATTTGGAGGCTTGTCAGTTTGTTGTAAACGACCATACAGCTCAGCTATGCCTTCGGATAGTCCTGTGGCTTGAAGAACTGGCTTCAAAATCACTTGACTTGGAAAGGAAGGTGGCTATTCCAGTATATTCTTTTTCAATATATTACTTTACCATTGTCATTTTGGCATGATACTTGATCGGTTAATCTGGTCAGGTCATTTTTGCATTCCTTGATTGTATAGGATCGTTAATAAATTCGCTAACTGCAGTGCAGTTCCTTTAACTTTCACAAACAGAAGTTGAGCAAAACGGTTGTTGCATTTTCTTTTCTAGTAGTGAATTCGCTCTCCACCTAGAGAAATACTGGATCTCATTGTGTATGAATGGAATCTTATCTACTGCTTCTGAAATCAAAGTCTGTAGTTTTTGGTTCGTCCTGGTCATATCATGAGGGTGTTGGTACCGTTTCCTAGGCTTTGTTCAACTTAGGTAAATAATTGTGTGATGAACACTTGATTATAATTTTCTTACCAGGAAATGTTAATGTTCTCAGGTGCGGGGATCTCATGTGGGTACTTNCCTCAAATTGATAGAGGTGTTTAACACTTGATTATAATTTTCTTACCAGGAAATGTTAATGTTCTCAGGTGCGGGGATCTCATGTGGGTACTTATCTTCCGAACGCTGGAGTGTGGCATCACACACAAAGATATCTCAAGAAAAATGGCTCTGCCGCTGACACTGTACACCATCTGGATTTTGATGCTCCAACACGTGAACATGCTCGTCTTCTTCCTGATGACAATGTAAGTCTGTTCAGCTATGGTTGACGTTAGGTTCGTTTAAATTATTAGCGCTGATGTGCAAGTTATAACATTTCAATATATTTGCTCATTCAAAATGAAATACATGGTATACATGAAACAATATTGGTGGGACTGTGCAGAAAGCAATGCAATGTGGATGAAAAGGGTTACAGAAATATTTTCAGAACGGCCGCCTATTTTTTTCATAATTAAGATTTGTTCTCAGTTATTTAACTAACTGGCTTGCTCTAGGGCGTATAACATAGCAATTGTAACTGCTTCTTTTGTATGTTCTAGTTTCCCTGTGGATGCCTATATCTATACTGTGAAAGTTATATTTCGTTTTCATTATCTCTGTTAAATAAAATCACTATTTACAACTTTTCTTTGGCAGAAACAAGATGAATCTGTTCTTGAGGATGTTTGGACTTTGATAAGGGCTGGGAGAATAGAAGAGGCATGTGATCTTTGCAGGTCCGCTGGGCAGGTAATATTTATAAGGATATGAATTTTCTAAGGGTAATGATTAGAAAGGTGTGTAGCGATAATGTCGATTTAAATTTCTACTTTGGCAGCCATGGAGAGCTGCAACTTTATGCCCTTTTTCTGGAATGGACATGTTTCCTTCTGTCGAGGCATTAGTCAAGAATGGGAAAAATAGGACTCTCCAGGCCATCGAGCAGGAAAGTGGCTTTGGCAATCAACTGCGTCTTTGGAAATGGGCGTCGTACTGTGCATCAGAGGTAATACAGAATCTGGATAGTTTTATTGCTTTTTAATGAATTTGAAGTTTATTTTTCCTCTCAGTGAAACATAACTTACTATTCTTTCTTCATTTGTTTCTGAAGAAAATTGCAGAGCAAGATGGCGGCAAACATGAAGTTGCTGTTTTTGCAACACGATGTAGCAACCTGAACCGCATGTTACCAGTTTGTACTGATTGGGAGGTAAGGGCATGCACACTTGTATAATCAGATTGATTTTATTTAGCATATTCCAACTTTGCGTCCTTGGCTACCATTTTTCTTTTAATTAACGTACTGTTAACATTTTTTCTTGGTTGTCTTGCCAAATTCTCGGCATTATATTTCAAGGTGCTTATTTGAAAGGTCATTTCGCCTTAAGTTATCACCCTGCACGTGTGTCCCTGTCGAATTCAATTATCACTCATAAGATTGTTTAAAGATGGTTATGAATCATTGACAATACCTGTTTTTGTCGTTANATTTTCGTCGTTACCATTCCTATGATTTTTTTTTTTAAACTAGAAACTGCTATCTTCCTCTAACTTATTCCGTAGCTTACTTTACGTGCTGCGTGCATTGACATTGTTTAGCGTTGATGGTGATTTTTCTGCAGTCAGCTTGCTNGTTTTTGTCGTTACCATTCCTATGATTTTTTTTTTTTAAACTAGAAACTGCTATCTTCCTCTAACTTATTCCGTAGCTTACTTTCGTGCTGTGTGCATTGACATTGTTTAGCGTTGATGGTGATTTTTCTGCAGTCAGCTTGCTGGGCAATGGCAAAATCTTGGCTTGATGTTCAGGTTGATCTTGAACTCGCCCAATCAAAGCCAGGGTTGACAGAAAGGTTTAGAAGCTGCATTGATGAAAGCCCGGAAACTATGCAAAATGGTTGTCAGGCTTCACTTGGGCCAGAAGATTGGCCCCTCCATGTTCTAAACCAACAACCCCGTGACCTTCCTGCGCTTCTTCAGAAACTCCATTCAGGGTATGAATGCGACTATTGGGAAATTTTCTTTTTGTCTTTTCTGTAAAGAGCTAAAGCGCAACTTACTGTTTTGTTCCTGGTATAGGGAAATGGTGCACGAAGCTGTTGTCAGAGGATGCAAAGAGCAGCACCGACAAATTCAGGTATTTTAATAGCCAAAGATTTTTCCGTCAAGTATTATGTGCGTAGTCATCCCTAATACTTTCTTTTGGCAGATGAACCTTATGTTGGGGGATATATCACATCTTCTTGATATCATATGGTCATGGATAGCGCCCTTAGAAGATGATCAAAGCAACTTCAGGTAATCAATAGTTTTTCTCCAGATAGTTTTATTTCTATTAAACAATTCTGGGATATAGCTATCTGTTGATTGTCGGATCCTAGCATTTTCTTTTGAATTAACAAAAATTCCCAACTCAGGGAGGTTGTGGTAGGGGTCTCGAAATGACAATACCTACTGCGTATTTGCTGATGTTTCTCGGTTAAAGAAAACCGATATGTGTTTTACAGCATTTCTATATGAGTGCCTTGACTTACTACGTTTTGCATCTGGCAGGCCCCATGGAGATCCTCATATGATAAAGTTCGGTGCCCACGTGGTGCTTGTTCTTAGGCTTCTGTTTACTGATGAAATCAACGACTCTTTCAGAGAGAAGCTCAGTAATGTTGGTGATCTTATTCTTCATATGTGAGTCACTTCAAGCTGGTTCCTCTGCTACCGCTTCATTGATGGAACTTATTATCCTACTTCATGATACATTACATGCATATTATGTTCAACTTGCTTTTTAGTGATCTGTGAAATGTTGCCAGGTATGCAATGTTTCTATTTTCAAAACAACATGAAGAATTAGTAGGAATTTATGCTTCTCAGCTTGCTCCTCATCGATGCATTGAACTTTTTGTACACATGATGGAGCTAAGGATGCACAGCAGGTATTTCTAATTGGATTATCAGTTATTGGATGATAAATATCGGAGGATAGTCTTTCATATTGCATTGTGTGACCCTCTCACAAGCACCCATATTGCATATAGGTGTATGGCATAAAGTTATTTCTTTGACATTTTTCCTCCTGCTCTGTAAATAGCGTACATGTGAAGTACAAAATCTTCCTGTCCGCTATGGAATACTTGCCATTCTCTCCTGTGGATGACTCACAAGGAAATTTTGAAGAAATAGTTGACAGGTATTAATGGTCGAGATTTTTTCCTGGCTTATAATATGTATGTAGTAGTGAGATACATTTGACTCTATTAATCTCAGAAGTTGCAACTTCATGGAACATTCACAGGGTTTTGTCAAGATCTCGGGAAATCAAACTTGCCAAATATGATCGCTCAGTTGATGTTGCAGAGCAGCATCGACAGCAGAGTCTTCAAAAAGCCGTAGCCATTCAGTGGCTCTGTTTTACACCTCCATCTACTATAAAGGATGTCAAGGATGTTACTTCCAAATTACTATTGCGATCTTTGATGCACAGGTACGGTCAATACATACTGACATATGGATATATATATATATATCTGCGTCTGCGAGAAATCTTGACATATTAGGAAAATGTAGGCTAGTTTTGCATCTTTGTTAGCCTATTTCTCAATTCCTTAATGGAGACGTAATGTTGAAATCAGAGGACCAGAAGTCCTTTTAATATGTAAAGCATCTGTCACCCACTTATATTCTTCACTTTTGGCTCTGTTTCATGGTATCGTTGTTTTTTCCTCTCTTCAGCAACATACTTTTCAGAGAGTTTGCTTTGATTGCCATGTGGAGGGTGCCTGCAACTCCTGTGGGTGCACACACACTTCTTAGTTTTCTTGCTGAACCTCTGAAGCAACTCTCAGAAAATCCAGATACCCTTGAGGACTATGTTTCCGAGAATTTGCAAGAGTTCCAAGACTGGGTATGCTTCACTGCAATTTTACTCTTTGTTATTCCTTTGATTGAAAGATTCGGTGTCTAGATAGATTTACATACCTCTTTGTCTTTAAACAGAATGAGTATTATTCCTGTGATGCAAAATATCGCAACTGGCTCAAATTCCAATTAGAGAATGCTGAAGTCACTGAACTGTCAGAAGAGGAAAATCAGAAAGCTGTTGTAGCAGCCAAAGAGACTCTGGATTCTTCTTTGACATTGCTCCTCAGTAAGTGATGCCATACTTTATAATATATGGTTGACTTGTATGCACGACTTTGCAGTTTTTACATTGACTGAAAGTGCTGTTAACTGTGTTAGTTTTGAACCTTAATATAGGACGAGACAANATAATATATGGTTGACTTGTATGCACGACTTTGCAGTTTTTACATTGATTGAAAGTGCTGTTAACTGTGTTAGTTTTGAACCTTAATATAGGACGAGACAATCCCTGGATGACATTTCTCGAAGACCATGTATTCGAATCAGAAGAATATTTGTTCCTTGAATTNATCCCTGGATGACATTTCTCGAAGACCATGTATTCGAATCAGAAGAATATTTGTTCCTTGAATTGCATGCAACTGCGATGCTCTGTTTGCCTTCTGGTGAATGTTTGCGCCCAGATGCCACTGTTTGTGCTGCACTAATGAGTGCACTTTATTCTTCTGTCAGTGAGGAAGTTGTTTTAGATCGCCAGTTAATGGTAATTCTTTCATCCAATGTTCTTGTTGCATATATTCCTTATGCCCGTAATCTTTGCTTTTGCCTCACCCATGGTTATATATATATATATAAGTTTGCTTTTTCCCTGGACATGAGTTTTCATCTAAAATGGTTATGCAACAGAATTGATTTTCTATGATGTGACACCATCTCGAAAGCATTCTACTACGTTAATGTTTGTGTTGATCTTCGCTTTCAGGTAAATGTATCGATTTCGTCGAGGGACAGCTACTGCATCGAGGTTGTGCTCCGGTGTTTAGCAATTAAGGGT
>OVAS01000192.1:0-13618 GCA_900406335.1 Boechera puberula
AATGTTAATATTGCAATAAATTCGGGATATCATATCCGATTTTTTTTAAAACTTCCATTTTAAGAATTTCCTTTTTTTTAAAATCAATGATAACGAATAAGACTAAAATAACCTTGATGAGATTTATTAATTTGTTCTTAAATGTAATGGCAATGTGATGTAAATATTTAGGTTTATTTTATAAATGTACTTATCAAATAATATATAGGAGATAAGATATGTTTTAATATATAAATTGGCATGGGTGTTTCTCCTCATTACCAGTTAGTTTAGATTTGGAAGTACGACTCCTAAATACTTAAATAGTATAAAACATTGGTTAATCCGGTGGATTATTTCCCTTAGTATTATTATCAATATAATTTTCAATATAACTAGGTTTTCTCTATCGCGACATTGGAGGATTAACTCCATTGAGAAAGGCGGAGAAAAAAGCAAGTGATTCGCTGGGTTTGAACGAAGGCACATCATGTCCTGCTCCTTTGAACGTTGCAAACGTTAGACCTTCATATTCTTGAAACCATCCACTTACCTAATCATCAACAAAACCGATCTGATCACGCATCCAAAACAACTCTCATTATATGATGAGATATCGATTAGTAATTTTTTAAATGTGAACATTTGACCTGTTTCTCGTGATACCACGGCCTCCAAGTCGTCTTGATGGGTAATTCCAATTTATTTATGCATAACCTTGTCCCAAGTACGGGAACTCTTCCGTCCGTATCCCCGCTGAGCCAGCACCAAGGAGAAGAAAAAAAACATAAGCGAAAGATCGTATATGCTATATGTATCAGAAAATACAAAACAATATCGCAGATCCAACTTCTAAGCCGAAGTATCTAGATGAAGTTTAGAATATACGTTTTAGTCCCATTCATCATATTTTTATTTTATTTTTGTTAACTATCAAATTTGAAAACGGGAAATTTAGAAGCAAGTTTACCTGTAAACCCATATTCTCATTCCTCCAGCGATTAGTTTCTTATATATGGGCAAAACCGAGGGCTTTGAATCAACCCAATTATCAAAAATATCATCGCTGTTGCATGGAAAACCAATGGAGATTATTTTGGATAAGTTATACATATGCAAAAATAATTTAAATAAAAGAAATAAATAAGAGAAGTAGTACTTGCAAATGCTCCAATTCTTAAGATGAACACCATCACTTGCATGAAGAGCTTTCTGAACGTCAGCTCTGTTGAAGAACACTTTTGTGTAATCATCCAAACACGGGTCGTATCCACCCATCAGCCTTGGCATCTATTGAGAGTTTCAAGTAAGCTTTCGTCGCAACACACAATGTGACATATATTTAAACGCGTAAACGAGTCTTAATTACCATTTTGGAATTGGCGAGATTAGTCTTGAACCGGGTAGAATCAACGGAGGAATTAAGCGTTTAATTTCCAATACATGTAGGAGTGTAGAGACTGTACTGATCAATTTAATTGGTTGTATTGTTTAAGTACTTCATCTACGCCATCTTTGCATTCGTTAACATCCCAAGTAGTGTTACTACTAAAATTGCAAGTCCTACTTATGACTCCATACGTCTCGTCTGATATCACGGCATGACTCCATGCATAATCCACCCATCCTTTCCAATCTTCAGCTTCCGATGTTTCAGGATTTCCAAGCTAACCATGAGAGAAAGAAAATAAGGAAATATCATCAAATTTTAGAAGATTTCTATCAAAAACTTTATAAATAAAGTATTGAATATTATTAATAATAATCCGTGCCAACCAAAAAAAAAAAAAAAAATTAAAAANNAAAAAAAAAAAAAAAAATTAATAAGAATCCCACATTTGAATTAAGATAATATATCAATAAATAAAAGTATTTCGAACATTTTACGTTGTTTTTGTATGTTTTATGAGAATCATAAGTATTAAAATACCGAAAGCTTGAGTTATGATATCTTTTATATATTAATAACCTGAAAAACTGAATAATGCAAAATGTAAATTGTTTAGTGTTATTAAAAGTAAAACGTATTGAAATGTCAAATGTCCATAAACATCAATGAAACTTGTTATCGATAGTAAAAGAAATAAATATACCAAAATGCCCTTAAGCTTGATGTTAAGTGATGAGTTATCAATGATCTCGTCATAAACGACCTCTGCAAGCTCGGGTATGTACTTTCCTGCATGCGTTTGTTTATAAATCAAAACCATAGACGAAGATATAATGTTTTTGGTACAAATTCTTTCAAACCTGCATAGCTCTCTCCTGCTATATAGAAATCGTTTTCTCTGTACGCTGGAAATCTCTCTAACCACTTTTGGATAAAGGCGTATGCGTCTCTTGCTGTTGATCGTGGTATACAAAGTCGTCACGCTCGTGAAGTACATACATGCCATAATAATATGTGATTAGTATTTCGTTAAATACCCTAAAATTTTGCAAAATTTGAAAACTACGCTGACATTTTTTTTTAACTTGAAATATTATATTTTGTTTTGATGAAATGTATCCTCAACATTTAAATTAAACAAAATAATACGTATAATATTGTTATCATCATCATGAAACGTACTTTTTAGTTCAGATAGAAATGTAATAATCAAAGCAAACTTAATAGTTGACTTTCGACTGTGTTAAATAAGTTTGTTGTCTTCGTAGATCAACGAGAAAAATATAATCCTATATATTGGTAAATAAATCAACCAACTTAAAATATAAAAAATTAATTTTACTGTATTAATAAGGCAATACAAAAGACTCTATTGTTGCCAATAATTCAACCAAAATAAAATATAAGCTGACCAAAAAATATAAATCGATTCTTAATATAAATCTACTTTAACGATAGTTGTCGATTCAAAAATATAAGTCTAATCATGATAAATAAATGGAAAAAAAAATATGAGTCGACAAACATTGAGTATAAGTTGACAATGTAAATAAGTCGATGGTTTAAAGAAATCAATCAACTAAAATATAAATCATTTGTTTCAAAACAGGTAAACTTTAATTAAATTTTCAGTTGACCAACATGGAATATAAGTCAACTGTTCAAACAAGTCAACTTTATTAATAACACGAAGAAAGATTACTCTTGGTATATAACTCAAATATATCTATTAAGTATTGACTGAAAAGGTCAACAAAGAACTAAATAATTCAACCGTTAGAACAAATAAACAGCCTTTTCAAAGAAAGAAAAATTAATAAATAAATGACTAGAATGTAAATCAATGATTTTTAAAATCACTATATAGTAAAGCTTTTTTTTTTTGTGAAAGTTTAGTTAATGATAACCTTATTTGTAAATCGATATTTTCTACTATATACAGTAAAACCTCTGTAAATAAATATTTTGATAAATTAATAATCATTATATAATTAATAAAATTTAGAGAGATGGTATAATGTAATATTTAACACAATTTGATAAGATAATAAAATAATTTTTTAAAACACTCTATATAAATATATGTTCCAATCAATATCATAAAGTAATAGTTATATAAATTTATCAAATAATGTGGTATATTTCACATTAAAATGGCTTTTGTTCCAATTTTGATTTCTAAAATTAAGTAGATTTTTCAGGTTTCTATAAATATTTAGTGTTTAAAAAAACAACTAGGATATATTCCGTGCTATAGCACGGACAAATTGCAATTATAGAAAAATATCTAAAAATTATAAAATCAGGATATTAGAAAATTGTAATTCTTTCAAATATTTATGAAAATTTAAATATCAATTTTGTAATATCGAATGTTTTTAGCACCTAAAAACAGAATTAAATCGGTTTAAATTTTTTCTTAAAATCTTTCAAAAAAATCATAATTTACATCAAATCTCTTATGTTTGAAAAATTAAATTAGAATCAACAAAAACTCCACAAAATCTATTTTTAACTTCTTTTCAAAAATAAATAAATAAATAAATTATTTAAAACAAAAATTATAAATAATTAATTTAATATTTAATTAAATGATCACATAATAATTAATTGACTAAAATACTATTAATGAGAGATTTTAATTTGTTCTTACATGTAATAGCTATTGTGATGTAATTATTAACATTTTGTAAGGTTTATTTATAAATGTACTCCCCAAATAATATATAGGGGATTCTATATATTTGACATCTAAGATAAGAATGGACAAAAGATAGTAATACTGTCTTTTTGATATGTTACCAAATTAAAAAAAAAAAAAAAGAATTAGGTAATTGTAGATTTGCAAACCAAAGCAAATAATTACTAAAATATATTAGAAGTGAAGCAAATCATAAATACTAAAATGTATAAACATGGATATAAGCTATGCTCATTTTATGGATCACAAAGATCATAAAATTCGTATATCCATTCCATAATTCACACATAATCTATTAAACAAAAAAATATATACACACTTACCTGTAAAATCATCGCCAATTTTTTTATAGTCGGTAGTTGTGTTTGAATATGAAAACCCAACACCAACGGGAGATTCTAGAAATAACATGTTGGCCTCTGCATCAGCAAATTTAACACATCTATCAACCTTTATATATAATTAAGAATCTCACACTGAAAAAGAAAATGACTATAAACAAAAATTATTTCATTCATTGCTATTTGAGATGAAAAGTCCATAAACTTTGGCATATATGTAATATATATATATATATATGGTTGGTTAATGTAAGATACATCATACATTATATATGATGATGAACTTAAACAATATATATTTATAAAAAAAAAAATTTGTATACCATGATTCCATGCGTAACGATTAAATTTAAGACTGTTTCCTTTGTTATCCACAAGAAATGGACCAATTTCTTGTGTTGCTCCGTATCCCACACAAGAACATCCAGGGCCTATACTTACGTGTATATATATATATATAAAATCAATATAAGTCTCCCACTAAATAAAAAAACATATAAGAAAATTATATGTGCAAGATTTTAACATAATTATGTTTCCTTAGAAGTTAAATGTTGAGTTTGATTACCTCCATTAAGCCACAGTACTAAAGGCTTCTGATTTGAGAGACTCATAGACTCGAAAAACCAATAAAACATAGCCCTCCCATTTGTTTTATCAACTGGGACATAACCGGCATAATGTTTGAAGCTCACGCTAGATTGACCAGGCAAATCCGTAACGAGATCTCGCATCGCTTCTTGGTTATCAGATGAAACAAACGTGGACAGAGTGCAAAGACACAACGCAATCAACAAATTGTAAATGTTCATTTTTTGATGACTCATTAGGGAGTGAGATTTTGAAAAAGAGAGAACAAGAAGTAATGAGGTGATCGAGAGATAAGGCTTGGATTTTCATCTATTTATACGGAAAGATTGTGATTCGATTTTGCCTTTTGTCTTTTGTTTTTAAGAAGGAAATGAATAAATTAGGTAGATATGGAAGACTAGTCCTTTTGGACAATGAATAGATTTAATGTCATAAATGTTAGTCAACTATTGATTTTTAAGAAACAAAATTCTCTAAACTAACTTTTAATTAATATGAATCAAGATATGTAGTTTAATAATTTGTGATAGTGTCGTTGATTTGTTAACCCGCAGATTTCAATTCGTATACTGAATGTTGTTGACAAGGAAAAAAACATTTTAACTAACATGTATTGGTGTCCATTTCCATTTACCCTGTATATATATATGCGGATCCATTTATAGATATGACTTCGTTAGATTTGTTAGATTAGCGCACATTTTATAGAAAGCGGTACATTCATGCTCCCACGTTTATTTTAAAACTATATTAATTATGGAAACCTAAGCCCAAGTTTGTAACTTGAGGAAGAAGAAGACGACGTGCTTTTTATTATCTTGTTTTACAAATAAATTGTCAAAGTCAATTTGACTTGGTCCTCTTTCAGTTTCACGTTTAGCACAATAATAGGCACTTCTCCATGACTGTTGATGAGAGAGTGTCCCACGTTTATTTCCATCTTTCCAGTATTGTAGGAAGTTAAACTTCCATCTTCTATTTCTATATAAATCAAAAAGCCAAAAAGAAAAGGCAGAAAAATTTGCCTGAAAAAGTATTGTGTTCTTGTTTAAGTTTGATCAACATTGATAAGCCATAATCTGGGACCTTATCATTCGAAGTCCAAGAATGATGACTGGTCTCTGGATATATGGTAGTCAATTCCAAGCTTGCTCACCTACGGATTAATTGTGGTATAACTTGTCAGAGGAGAGATGTGGGGCAAAAAATGAAACTATGAATTCTTCTTATCAAATTTAGGCTTTATCGCAGATCCCCAGTGTTACAAGATGGCTTTCCAACAAACTCGATTTATACTAATATGATTTTTTTTTTTTTGAGAATCTCAACTCGATCAAATAAGAATGTTAATACCGATAGTTATTCGTGGATTATGTGGTTAAAGCAAGAAATAAATCGATTTTTCGTGAAATACAACCAGATATCATAAATCATGCTTTGATCGAATATATGACATGGAAGGAAGCTTCAAACTCAGGTCCTACTTACTCAACATAATTGGGTTAGAGAAAAAATGGAGAGCAACACAAATTTGCTTAAGTGTCGAATAAATGGTTCGTGGAAGTCATATGATCATACTTCTATACTCACTTGGGTATGTTTACAGGGAGACAAGAAGATTGTGTAGATAGGGGCGGCTCATTATCAACGTCGGAGTTTGGTACCTCATTATTTGGAAATAGAAGCATTAAATTGGTCTATGTAAACTATCCTTATCTGAAAGATAGATAGTCAGATTTTTAAAACAGATTATACATAGTTATTCTCTTTGATATATTTACCTGATGAATAACCCACTTTCCCCAAAAACTTTTGACGAGATTGGTTCGCTCCGAAATGTTTATTCAGATGATCAATTTCTTACATTTATCGCTCATTATACTTTAAGGTGTTTAACCCGTTCTTATAAAACAAGATTTATTTATCTTATGTAAACTATATTTTTCTAAATTGGACTACTAATCAAAAGGTCGAATTTTAATTAAATGTTGAATTATCTTACTTTTATCTATTTCTATATTTTTAAATGATTAATATTTTACACTTTACATAGAATTTATATTTTAACTAGATACATCTAGCCATATTAAGGTTGATTATATATATGTATTAATTTTTTTAATATGCTATAATGTTTTTGTTTGGATATTAGATTTCCCTCTAATTTAAATGCAGGTTATATAAAGATATCGTTATAAAATCAATGGCGATCAAGACCTTCAAACTTTGCTAATCGTGTGATCAGTACTAGAAGAAAAGAGAGAAAGAATGGGAAATATCAGCAGGATTCCATGAAGTATGAATTTTCAATACCTCTACCTCTCTATTATCTGTAATATCCTGAAGAAAAGACATCTTGACTGCTATGTGTTTAGTCCTCTCGTGATAAATACTATTCTTAGAGAAAAATATTGCAGACTGAGAATCACACATGACTTGAACCTTATCCTGCTGTAAACCAAGATCTTTTAGAAGACCTTTTATCCATATAACTTATTTTACTGCTTCTGTCAAAGCTATATACTCTACTTCTATAGTTGATAATGCCACAACTTGTTGCAGAGAAGACTTCCAGCTCACCGTATTACCTCCAACTGTGAATGCATAACCATTGATAGACCTTCTTCTATTTAAATCTACTGCAAAATCTGAGTCACAGTAGCCTACAATGTTGAAGTCTTTATTCTTGGTGTAAACCAGTTTCAGGTTTTGAGAACTTTTGATGTATATCAGAAGCCATTTCACTGCTTCCTAGTGAACTTCACCTGGTTTACTCATAAATCTGCTGATAAGACCTACACCATAAGCAAAATCCACCCTGGTACCAATCATTGAGTACATAATACTCCCAACAGCACTGGAGTATGGTGTTTTCTCTGCATCAACACACTCACTGATGTCTTTTACAGAAGACAACTTGAAGTGAAAGCCTATTGGTGTAGAGGCAGCTTTAGCATTACTCATATTGAATCTTTCTAGGACCTTTCTCAAGTACCCTGACTGAGATAAGCAGAGAACACCATCTATTATGTTTTTAGAGATCTCAATTCCTAAGATCTTGCTTGCATCTCCCATGTCTTTCATTTCAAACTCCTCACTGAGTTTGTTCTTGAGTTTAGTAATCTCTGACATACTCTTAGATGCAATAAGCATGTCATCAACATATAACAGTAGGTAGATGTAACTCTTTTCATCAATCTTCTTCACATATACACACTGATCATGCTCACTTCTGACAAAATTCTCACTTGTCATGAATCTATCAAACCGTTTGTTCCATTGTCTCGAGGCTTGCTTTAAACCATAAAGAGATTTCTTAAGAAGACATAACTTGTCTTTGTCTTTCTCTGATATAAATCCCTCTGGTTGCTCCATGTACAGTTCTTCATCAATATCTCCATGAAAAAATGTCGTTTTTACATCCATTTGTTGCAGTTCCATATCATAATTCACCACTGCAGACAACAAAATCCTGATTGATGTATGTTTTACAACAGGTGCAAAATTTCTTGGTAATCAATACCCTCTTTCTGTGTGAAGCCTCTTGCAACTAGCCTTGCTTTGTATCTCTGAGGTTCTACTCCTGGAATGCCAGGCTTTAGTTTAAACAACCATCTGCATCCAATGATCTTCTTCTCAGCAGGCTTATTCACCAAGTACCAGGTTTTATTTTTGTTTAATGAATCCATCTCGTCCTTCATAGCATTACTCCATTTAGGCCAATCTTTATCTTCCAATGCATCATGATAACATTGTGGTTATTCTTCCATGTTCATGATTTCACATGTTATCAGAGCAAAGGCAAATTGAGAGTAATCTTGAAATCTGATTGGTACTGTTATTTGACGCCTTTCTCTGTCTCTTGCTAGTTTGTAGCTAGACAAGTTTCTTGTATTAGTCTGTGGTGATATATCTGAATCACTCTCACTACTGTCATCATGATCACTCAATACTGCAATAACTCCACCTTGATCAAAAATTTTTGCTTCACTGATCTGTTCTATGTTATTACCTGCAATAGATGATGTCACTACACCAGATGTGCTAGACTTGTCTTTGACCTCTGATTCTGTATTAACCTACAGATCCTTGTACACTGTGTCTTCTTGAAAAATAACATTCCTGCTTACTGCACACTTATGATCATCGAGAAGCCAAACTTTGTATCCTTTAGTACCACTGGGATATTCTAGAAAAATACCTTTCAATGCTCTCGGCTTGAGTTTACCTTGATCAATGTGAATGTAAGCTACATAACCAAATCTTCTCATGTGCTTATACCCGGGTTTCCTGTTCAACAATAACTCTTTAGGAACATTATGATCTATGGCTGTGGAAGGAGATCTGTTTATAACATAGACTGCAGTGGATGTTGCTTCAGCCCAAAACTTTTCCTCCAAATCTGATTCATTGAGCATACATCTAACCTTTTCCATTATGGTTTTGTTCATCCTTTCAGCAACACAATTTTGTTGTTGTGGTGTGTATGCACATGTTATATGCCTTTCTATACCATGGACTTTACAGTAGTTATCAAATTTAGAGTTGCAGAACTCTAATCCATTGTCTGTCCTCAGACACTTAACCCTTTTATTCATCTGATTTTCAACCAGTTCTTTCTATTCACAGAATCTAGCAAATGTTTCATCTTTAGTCTTCAATAAGAAAACCCACACCTTTCTTGTCATGTCATCTATAACAGATAGAAAGTATTGTTTACCTGACAAAGATAGAGTGGTGTTAGGAGACCCCCAGAGATCAGCATGAATGTAGCTTAGAGTGTCCTCTGCATCATGTTTTCCTATATTGAAGCTGAGCCTTTTTGTTTTTCCCATTATGCAATGTTCACAGAAGTCAAGCTCTTTTATCTCTTTCTTGTTTAGTAGTCCTTTCTCTGCTAAGATCTTCAGTCCACTGATGCTCAAGTGTCCTAATCGACTATGCTAGATTTCTGTTTCCTTACTAACCTTTTCAGTATTGCAGAGTTCTGAGATCATTGTTTCACCATCAAGAATATACATGTCATTCACCAAATTTTCACATAGGGCTGTAGTATTATTCTTAAAGTACCTGACTTTTCCTGCTCCACCTTCATGTTGATACCCTAGCATATCCAGAGTCCTTGTGGATATCAAGTTTCTTCTCAAATCAGGTACATACTTCACATGATTTAATACCTGTATTGTACCACCCTTTGTATTGATCCGAATAGAGTCTTGTCCTTAGGACTGTATAGAGTGGTTGTCACCAAGAAGTATGGTTGTAGCCTCATCTTCTTGAAAAGTATAGAACCAATCCTTTCTTGATGTCATGTGAAAAGTACACCCTGAATCAAGAACCCATAAGTCTTTTACCAGCTTGTTGTTAACACTCAAAGCTTCTGAAAACACTAACTGTTCTGTCACCACCCTTGCTTCATTCTGATTATCATTCCCATGGTTTTTCTTTCTAGCAAAACAGTCCTTTTTGAGGTGACCTTCTTTATTGCATAACCAACATGTCAATCTTGTTCTAGACTTTGACCTGCTTCTGTTCTTATCTTGTCCTTCTTTCTTCTGAGTAGACCTACCTCTCTCAGAAGTATACAAAGTTGTTGATGAGCTCTTATCAATTTCTTTTTGCTCACTTAGTTCTCTTTCAAGAGACTTTGCAGATGATACCACATCTTACACAGATAGAATCTTGTTGCCATATTTGAGAGTATGCATTAGCTGAGCATAGCTCGGAGGCAAAGAGTTTAAGACTAAGATAGCTTGAACCTCTTCAGTCACATCTATCTCCAAACTTCCCAATTCTGATACAATCTTCAAGAAGTCATCTATATTTTCATCGATGGTTTTGTTATCCACCATCTTAAAGGAATAGAACTTGAGTTGTATGTAGATCATATTAGGTAAAGAAGTTTCCATGTACAGTTTATTCAAGGTTGCCCACATTTCAGCCGCTGTGACGCAGTGATTAATCTTTCTCAGAACTACATCACCAACATGTAGAATGATCAAGTTATTTGCGTGTTCAGATTTGTCAATCTTGACTTGATCTGGTACCGTCTTCATTGCAGAAGCATCCGATGCAGAATCATCTCCTTCAGCTGATTATTTTCCTTCATTCTTTGAAATTAAAACTGTCTTCGTCAAATCGAAATCGTTTATCACTTCCTTGAGTCCAAGAACACCGAGATGAGCCATCATCTTAATTTTCCATAGTGAGAAATCAGTACATCCATTGAAGATTCGAATCTCCGTCTTCGTGTTACCCGCCATGATTAGCGAACCTTGCACTAATACCACTTGTTATAAAATCAATGGCGATCAAGAGATTCAAACTTTGCTAATCGTGTGATCAGTACAAGAAGAAAAGAGAGAAAAAATGGGAAATATCAAAAGAAACGAAAACAGAGCACATGACACGAATTGTTTACCCAATTCGATCACTCGGTGTGAGATGATCTACTTTTGGGGCCAGATTAGATCCAGAAATTCACTATGAAGATTCAATCTCAAGCTCAAGAAACACGAGCAAGAGATCGTTACAAGAATTCAAAGTTTGTTACAGATGATCAACAACCGAGCAAATGAAGAAGAAGACGTTGAATATATATGCTAATCGAACCCTCTAACTCATCCCAATTCTTTGACATAAACCTTTTAGTCTGAATCCGCTACACCAAACAGAGTCTTCAATCCTTCTTCACTTTCTCAAATCAACACCCCGGTTCACACACTAAACCGAACAATACCAAAAGCAATCTTGACTCAACCAAGTCGACATCAAGCTGAATCAATACCACATTTTGAATCACACCATAACAGATATCTATTTTACTATATATATATATATATATATTGTAGTTGATATGATCAATAGATAAATACAAAAAAAAAATTATAGTGTAAAGATATATTTTTGTTTCATTTACGCAATTAAATTAGAAAACAACTCCATAATTAGTCACGCAATCTGTAGAAACCGATTTTACAACAATCCAACAATAGCATATATCTTACATTATATTTTTTGGAAATAAGTTTTTTCAATACATAAAATACCAATCGGGTGGTGAAACATCGATATTGAGCCTACATGGAACTTTGCAGTTACCAACCTTCCGAAGCCCTCAAAGTAATAGGTGCATAAACAACTAATGCTCCAAGCCTCGAAATCATCATCTAGTAAGAAATCGACGCATGATGGTGTTGAAGATGGTAATCAAATCTTCAACAAATCTTGAGTTACATTTCATACGAAATGTAATTCGTATAAACTTTAGTAGTTTTATATTGTAACTAACACATTTGTATAAGTTAGTTATCATACGAAAGGTTACGATTGAATGTTTGTGTTCCTTCGTATAGATGTGACCATTCGTATAAAGATATGTAATAGAGACGTGTCTTCTCTCATGGCTATAAATACATATCGAGTCTTAGTCATGGAGAATTGTGTGTGTGTTGTTTATAATACGATTTCTTAAAGTAATATATCGATAACATTTTCTTACAATCGTTTTGTTCTTATCTCAAACACAACATTGTATCTTCTCTAATACTTCAACATGGTATCAGAGCTATACGATTGAGAGAGGACCGAGAGTAAAAAATAAACACAGAAGCAAGAAGAAACAAAGTTATCGCATAGGTTTCGGTTACGATTAAGTCGAAACTATGCAAGACTCCTCTCAACAAGTTATTCCTCTTTTTGATGGGGAAAAGTATGAATTTTGGAGCATCAAGATGTCAACAATACTTTGGACTAGGAAGTTATGGTCCGTTGTTGAAGGCGGCGTACCGGAACAAATCATACCCGATAACAAAACCGCCGAAGCGTCTCGTTTGAGAACAAGACGTGAAGAAGAAGCAACTGCTAATGACATTATGGCATTGCAACTGTTGCAAACTACCGTAACAGATCATATATTCTCTCGTATTGCATCGGCAACAACATCGAAGGAAGCGTGGGACACATTGAAAGATGAATATCAAGGCTCACCTCAAGTTCGATTGGTCAAAATTGAAGCATTGAGAAGAGAATATGAAAATCTGAAGATGTACGAGGGTGAATCGCTCAAGACTTTCACCGATAAATTAATCGATTTGGAAAATCAATTAACGTATCATGGTGAAAAGAAAAGCAATTATCAGATTATGCAAAAAATTCTAATCTCATTACCGGCCAAATACGATAGCATCATGAGTGTGTTGGAGCAAACCCGAGACCTAAGTCATATGACCATGACCGAACTAATCGGTGTTTTGAAGGCTCATGAGGCACGTATCTCAGCAAGAGAAGAGAGCGTAAATGAGGGTGCTTTTAACATTCAAGCAAAAAAGACGGGTCCCGGTTTNGCGTAAATGAGGGTGCTTTTAACATTCAAGCAAAAAAGACGGGTCCCGGTTTCAAACAAGGAAATGCGAGAAGCCATGATGGTGAATTGAAAAATGGCAAGAGATGGTGCGATTACTGCAAGAAAAGCAACCATACAGAAGATAGGTGTTTCAAGAAACTGAAGGACAATGATCAAGGCAAGAAACAGAAGAGTAACAAAGTATGTTACAATTGTGGCAAAGTTGGTAATGGTGATGTGGTGATGACCGCTGGAAAAGGTGATATTACGGT
>OVAS01000194.1:0-13613 GCA_900406335.1 Boechera puberula
ACACGCGGATTTATAATTAAAAAAGTAGTTAGGAAGAGCAAACAATTAATTTTAAAAAAATTAGCAAATAGCTTTTAATGATCGAAAAGAGACAGAGAGAGTTTGCTATATAAACCCCTTCGTTGCCTCTCTATATCCCTCCCCCCACACCTTTCTCTCTCTTAAGACAACGTACTCTTCTCTCTTTCTCTATCTTCATTCGCAGTTCTGTTCAAAGGCTTAAGGTAAAAAACTACTAAAATCTCCTTCAACGCCTTTCCGTTTCCTCGTTACGTTTATGAACATTTCGTCGCTTCTGTGTTTTGCTTACGAACTCCATGCCGTTTTCGTTTTTTCTCTCGCTAAATTTGCGTTTATTAGGTCTTTCTCAAGGAGTTTTTTAAAAAATCCCTCCACCAATTTCATCGTCGCAAATTCAATAATTTTCCATACATTTATCTAAATTTGTTCGTGATGATATTATTTGAAAATTAAACTAGATTTGGTTAAAATTGTTAAAAAAAATTGAAGCCGTGTTACTTAAAAAACAGAATTACTTCAAAGTTGAAATTATTAAGCTCTCAAGCCAAACATATAACCGGATCCATAATCGATCACAGCTATTTTAAGTCAAAGGAGTCAAATAATGGTCAAAACTCGGTTAATAACGGTTTAATGTTGATTACTCCATCAGCCAATCCAGTAGTACAACCATTTTATCTTCTTCTTTCTTTGACAGACCAATTTATCTTTAGTTGCTGAATATTTGGTTAATACATAGTACACAAGTTAATTTTTGTTGTCCACACACGTGTTACATACAGTACTTATACTGTATACATATATTATATTTTTGTCTGTATACGTAGTAGTAATAATTATTAGGAGTCAATTAGTGGTTGCATTTCGCTGAATTTCTCAGTTCACGTTTTAAAAAAATCTTATCCCCACTTTCTTGGGACATAAGCAACTTTGTCCATTCATTNATTTTTGTCTGTATACGTAGTAGTAATAATTATTAGGAGTCAATTAGTGGTTGCAATTCGCTGAATTTCTCAGTTCACGTTTTAAAAAATCTTATCCCCACTTTCTTGGGACATAAGCAACTTTGTCCATTCATTACACAAAATGATTTCTGTTTTTTTCTCTCTCTCAAAAGTACAAATCTAATCTGAAAAAAATCCAAACCGGTCATTATTATCCATAAAAAGTCTCTGTGATTCAGAATTAAAACCCTTTTAAAAGTAACAAATATCANGAAAGTCTTCTGTGATTCAGAATTAAAACCCTTTAAAAAGTAACAAATATCAAAGATTTTCGTCTCTGATCCAATCATTTGTTACAGAAAATGGAGTTTGAGAACCGGTACGGGCTTACAACGACGCAGAAGTACGACTGTCTCTTGTTCGGTACGTACTTAACCGGAATAAACCNAAAAGTCTCTGTGATTCAGAATTAAAACCCTTTTAAAAGTAACAAATATCAAAGATTTTCGTCTCTGATCCAATCAATTGTTACAGAAAATGGAGTTTGAGAACCGGTACGGGCTTACAACGACGCAGAAGTACGACTGTCTCTTGTTCGGTACGTACTTAACCGGAATAAACCAAATACTTTTGATTACTTACATGAATATATAGTTTCCTGACCGGTTGATACTTTAGATTTGGACGATACTCTTTATCCTCTTAGCACCGGAATCGCAAGAGAATGTGGGAACAACATCAAAGGTAACATCTCTTCTCTCACAATCGATTTATTGATTAACACTTCATTTCTGAAACTGTTTTCTTGTTTTTTTTTTTTTTTTTCCGGTTTAATAGATTATATGATCGAGAAACTCGGTATACCGAAAGACAAAATCGTCGAATTGTCTGATCTTCTCTACAAGAACTATGGAACAACAATGGCCGGTCTTAGAGTACGTGATCGATATAATCCCTCAGCTTTCATATACATATATATATATATATATATATTTTTTTTTTTTAAATTAAAATTTTGTACCATCTTTTCGTTCTCTAGGCGATCGGATATGAATTTGACTACGACGAATACCACAGCTTCGTCCACGGTCGTTTACCGTACGACAACATAAAACCCGACCCTGTTCTTCGCAGCCTCTTGCTTAGCCTCCCTCTGCGCAAAGTCGTACGTTTCACAATCACATTTTTATATAATTAAATACCATACACTATACTATAGTTAAAATAGAAAATTAATCAACATTTTTTATTCACGTAATCAGATCTTTACCAACGCGGACAGAGTTCATGCGGCCAAGGCGTTGAAGAAGTTGGGATTAGAGGATTGTTTCGAAGGAATCATATGTTTCGAAACGCTTAACCCGACGCACGAAAACGCTGCGTCTAACAGTTCCGAGATTTTTGATATCATTGGACATTTTGACCGATCTGAACCGGTCGGTTCACTTCCCCAAACACCCATTGTGTGTAAACCGTCTGAATCTGCTATTGAGAAAGCTCTAGAAATCGCCAATATTGATCCTAACCGAACGGTATAACAAACCGTGTTTTTAATCATTATTTATTTCGATTTTTCAAAAGCGTGAACAACGAGTAAGTTTTATATTATTTCTCATCGCAGCTGTTCTTTGAGGACAGTGTCCGAAACGTACAAGCTGGAAAATGCGTTGGTCTTCACACAGTTCTGGTACGATTAAATTGGTTTAACCAAACATATCAAACAGGATAGTTTAACATTGGGTTTGAAATTGACTTTGGAGCTTGCTGTTTTCAGGTTGGTAAATCAAACAAAGTCAAAGGAGCAGATTACGCGTTGGAAAACATTCATAATCTGAAAGAGGCGATACCGGAGTTATGGGAACCCGACAGGAAGTCGCCGGATGTCGGATATTCTGGCAAGGTCGCCGTTGAGACATCTGTTACAGCTTAGGAGGGTTTTCGCCGTTGTACCTAATTTTCCACCACTGTCATTTTCAATTTCTTTTTTTCAAATGACTTAAATGTCATTTTTGTTTGTTTTTTTTTCTCGACTTGTGTTTGTAAATTTAAATAAAAAATGAGGAAATTATTTCCATCTAGTGTGTAGGAGCAATAAAAATTAAAATATCTTCCGGGTATCATCTAAAACTAATCATATATATAATCTAAAAAATACGTTAAAATCAAGAAGATCTCACCATATCTTTTTACTATTTATTTATTTATTTTAGCGTTACATATATAACCAGAAACTTTCATTTTTATATTTTCTTTTGATTAATTGAAAACTTAATATTGTTTTTATTTGACCTAACTTTTAGTGTATAATATCTTTGAGAATCATATAATATGATCATACATTACATTATTAAATTATATAATAAACATATAGATGCTATATACTTTCCACCATATGCTATAAAATGTTGATACGGTCGTATCTATTATAATTATTATATCAAACTAATCAAATATATTTTTATCAAAGAACTCATGACAGACTTGACATATCAATTACAGTTGTTTCGAAACAGAACAAATAAAAAAGGTCAAGAATTTCGCAGTTTAATTACTGAAAAAGAGTTTTGCATTAATAAACTTTCACCTGGGAAAAGCATGTCGTTGTTTGCGACGAATTCTTCATAGAAACGGCACGTAGTTACATATTCAGAATGCTCGATTGTCATAAATAACAAATCTGGCCCATTACTGAAACAGAGATACTGTGGATGGGCCCAAATATGTAATTAAGAGATTAACAAGAGTGTCAGTCACTGACCGCTTACAAGATGACACGTGTCATCCTCACCAACTAACAACTATTACAATCAGACGGTCATGAATGCCCACACACTGTTTCTTCTTCCCATACTCTCTTTAATGGCTTCCAGAGAGATATTTAAGTTTAGCAAAAAAAAAAAAAAATTATTAAGCTTCTCAAGCTTCTTCTATGGCTAATCTTCCTACCGTTCTCGTTACCGGCGCTAGTGGCAGAACAGGTAATCACTGCTTGATTTCGTTGCTGCCGATTTTGATTTTAGCTCTCTTTCGTCTTGTTAGGTTTACTGAGAAAACCGCGTAATCCATTGGAGATTATGTAGAGTTCTAGGGTTATTGAGGTTATGGCTTACTATTCAAACATGTGAATCTTTTTCTTAGCTGTTAGTTGGAATTCAAACGTACAAATTCTCGTCCTGATGTGGAGTTTATGCATGTGATGATCAGTTGGACCATTCTGGAATTTAATTGTTATTTTGGAATGATTTTTGTTTTGATCTTGTTTAGACTCTTCATGTGATGGAAAATTGTGGTTGTTTTCATGGAATTGATAGGCCAGATTGTGTACAAGAAGCTGAAGGAGAGGTCAGACAAGTTTGTAGCAAAGGGTTTAGTTAGAACTCCTGAAGGAAAAGAGAAAGTTGGAGGCGAAGCTGATGTTTTCATTGGGGATATAACAGATGCTGATAGCATTAACCCTGCGATTCAAGGGATTGATGCGCTTATAATTCTCACTAGCGCTGTGCCTAAAATGAAACCTGGTTTTGATCCCACAAAAGGTGGAAGACCTGAGTTCATTTTCGAAGATGGACAATATCCTGAACAAGTAATTACCATGAACATCTAAACCCTTTTCTTCGAATTTCACCTTGAATTTTTTGTTCATTGTAGTTTACACGTTTTGATTTTGCGTAGGTTGATTGGATTGGCCAGAAGAATCAAATAGATGCAGGTAGGTGTACTTTTCTTTCCATTTCGTTTTCACTGGTTTCTTGCATCGTCCTGTTAAAGGTTAAAGTTCCTAATTTGATGCGCTTCTATGAACAGCCAAGGTTGCTGGTGTTAAGCATATTGTCTTGGTCGGGTCAATGGGTGGAACCAATCCTGATCATCCTTTGAACAAACTGGGAAATGGGAATATACTGGTTAGTGAAAATTTATCTGTTTTTTTCTTTTCTTTCCAAAACGAGTTTGGTTTCTTATACCGTGAGCAACATTGGGCTCCTTTGGCTACCTTATGTGGGTTCAGGTTTGGAAGAGAAAAGCTGAACAGTACCTTGCTGATTCTGGAACTCCTTACACAATAATCAGGTTAAACAAATTCTTTATAATGCTTCTATTTCAACTACACTACCACGTCAAAGGTTCACCCCAAATTTTGTTGGTTTTAAAACTTCCAGTTACATTTTGTCCTTGTAAGTCGTAACTAACTAAGCTTTTTATCCCGTGGATCCATGAGCGGGTTTTTTTCGATTATCTTGAGCCTGTTCTTAAACTCTCTTCTTATTTTTCCCCAAACTTTGTCGGTTGATGAACTTAGAGCTGGAGGACTTCTAGATAAGGAAGGCGGTGCACGAGAGCTGATAGTTGGTAAAGACGATGAGCTTCTTCAGACAGACACAAAAACCGTACCCAGGGCTGATGTTGCAGAAGTCTGCATTCAGGTCTAACGCACCTGTTTTTATTTTCTTAAATCAAATCTTCACATGTTCTCCTCGAGTTCTTCATTCTTATTATTTAATTATTTTCGGATCTTGATCCTTCTTCCTTACAAGTACAGGCATTGCTGTTCGAGGAAGCCAAGAACAAAGCTTTCGATCTGGGGTCAAAGCCAGAGGGAACCAGTTCTCCGACCAAAGACTTTAAGGCTCTCTTCTCTCAAGTCACGTCTCGTTTTTAAATCTTTATCCTGTTGCGAATAAAGAACATTTGGGATGTAATGTATCAAACCTTCTAAAATAATATCTCCGGGGTCAATTTGGAAGGATCCCATAATAGTAAGTACGTTCTTTCTCATTCGAAGATAACATTGGGTTTGAGTGTTCGAAATTTAAAATTTTGGGAACAATTGGTGATTTATTAAAGAGACGAGGCAAAACTTAGAATTTCTCGTTTCTATCACTCGCTTCATTTGCCTTTCTATCGCCACAAGAACACAGAGAGAGAGAGAGAGACAGAACGATTTGCTGCTCACTTCCGATACCGTTCGGATTTTTCTTCTTCTTCATCGCTCGGTGGCTTCTTTAACTGAAGCTACGATGATGTCGGTGAGGGCAATCAATGGTTGCTCCACCATTCGCACCGCCACTTCCGGCGGCGGTCCTCCCGTCTCTCTATTTCGCCACCGTATTCAGCGCCTTAGAGCGTCTCATCTCCGGGAATTCTCGAAATTAGGTTTGGATTTTCCATTACTCCGCGCGAGTAGGCGGTTTCTCGGAAATAATGGTGGTGGTGAGGCTCCGAGCTGTTCGTCTTGCATTCATAGTCTGGTCGAAAGTGTCCCCCAAGAGCTCGAATCCATCAGCAGGCGCAAAGGAAGCCGAATCAGAGTTCGCGCTAGTGTGAAGTACGTTTCAGTATCCTTCTTTTATATATAGAGCGACTCTTTTCGATTCTTCAAAAGTTGAACAGAATGATGGAGAATTCACCGATTTTTTTCTTGCTTTAGTGCTTCTTTTGTTGTTGTTGGAGTGGGTAGTTCATTGTGTAATTAGGTGAACGTGTAGGGTGAAATTAACAAGCTATGGTGAGGTTCTGGAGGATAAGCTAGTAAACCAGGAACTAGAGGCGGGTTTGCTTCTGGAGTTTAAGAAGGACGCAGACAGAGTATTGTTGGCAGTTGCGCATAGACGTGATGGCAAGAAGAACTGGATGGTCTTTGATCAGGTTTCAATCGAAACTTAGTACTCATTTACATGCTCTAGCTTCGGTGCAGTACTTGCAGATTGTTAGACTTATAGAAACTTTAATGTTGCAGAATGGTGTTACTTGTTCCATCAAACCACAGCAAATTACGTACATCGTCCCAGGTGTTTATAATTTTGACCATACAGGACTTACTGATTTTCTCCAGAGGGCTCAGGAGAATTTGGTACGTAAAAGGTTTAGAATTGTTTTTCTGGGACTTCTAGTCTAAGATGAAGTTGTCATGTTACCTATGAATGAGCTTCTAGTTATGATTTCGATGCAGGATCCCCAACTGCTTGAGTTTGCTTGGATCGAGTTACTTGAAAAGAACAAACCTGTGACGCCAGAAGAGTTAGCAGAGGTACTATATATTTGAATTAATATAGCGGCTTGAGCCCGTGGTTTGATAATGCTTTTATATCTGCAGATGATATATGGTCGCTCAGATTCTCTTGAAAGCTATTGTGCTCATTTTTTGCTATCACAAGACGAGATATACTTTTCTGTCTTGGAGTCAAAAGGTTCTCGAGCAATATATACCCCCCGGCCTACTGAACAGGTATGTATTGTGCATTTTTTCCTGTATTCTCTTTTAGGTTAGGTGATCTATGTCACTAAAAGGGTGTTCTCTATAGCTAGTTTTTTTTCTAGGTAGTGTAAATCCTTAGATATTAGGATTTCATTTATCTATCAAGTAATGCTGAGCTGCATTTGCTCCATAAATCTGTGAAATCAAGAAAGAATTCAGTGTAAATGAATTGGAGAAAATGGCTGGGATTTAACTTGGCTTGTTGGGTGATGCTATTATCAGGCTTGATGATAGGTGATTAATGCAATGAGATCTTGATGGTGCAAGTTTGGACTCTTCTATTGCTTGACATGATTTTTCCTGAAGACCTTCTTTCTCTGATGATCTCATGTCGATTTGTTTTGGTAGGTGGAAGAGCTTTTACGCAGGCAAGGCGTGAAGGAGGCAGAAGAGAAAGAGTTTGAGAAGTTTATTCAATTGCTGAAGTCTGCCAAGAAGGCGCCTAGTCACGCCAAGCCCCCCAAATCTTCATGGCTAGCTGATGATAAAGTGCAAGATAAGATTGGCTCACTTGAAGCTTATGCTATTGATGCATGGGCAAGCACTGACCAGCGGAAATTGGCCGGAACGGTGAGTCAGCAATATATTTCTTCTGTGGTAATATCTCTTCAGCTGGTACTATGTGGATGTGAAGTGACATCTTTGAAAGAATTTTCTCTTAGAATGTCCTCTGTTCGTTTTTTTAACTCTTTGTTTGTTGAAGCGAGCTGTCAATTTTTATGTAATCATATGTATTTTTGTGGTTGCATCATGACAGATCTTAAAATCCGTGGGGTTACAGAAAACGTCTGTCTCGGCACTAAACCTTCTCATAGATATTGGATATTTTCCTGTACATGTCAATCTTGATCTGCTTAAGCTGAATCTTCCAACCCACCACTCAGAAGCTATCACTGAAGCTGCTGATGTTCTTCTTTCAGAATCATCTGATATTGATGCGGTGAGCACTTTGCCCTGCTTTTGGATATTTGTGTTATATGAAGCACTTTACGTTCTCAGACTTTGCTTAGGTTAGGAGGATTGATCTCACACACTTGAAGGTTTATGCAATTGATGTTGATGAGGCTGATGAGGTAAATGCTTGTCTCATATATTTATTCTGCAAGATCTAGGTTCGAAAATCAAGTCTTATTGCTATCTCATTTAACTGTGAGTATTCTTTTCGGTCTATGGAATTTCTGCAGCTTGACGATGCCCTCAGTGCAACGAGATTGCAGGATGGACGAATAAAGATCTGGATACATGTTGCCGATCCTGCTAGATATGTTACACCTGGGAGTAAAGTGGACAGGTAAGTTCGATGCATGTCTCTTATCACTATAGGAGCAAACTTTTTGGGCACTCTGACTAATTAGTATTGCTCCAGAGAGGCAAGGAGAAGGGGAACTTCTGTCTTTCTGCCTACGGCTACTTATCCAATGTTTCCAGAGAAACTTGCCATGGAAGGAATGAGTTTAAGACAAGGAGAAAACTGCAATGCTGTCTCTGTGTCTGTTGTCCTACGTCCTGATGGCTGGTAACTCAATAATCATTGCTCTTCTCTCGAGTTCTAATCTATCGTATGCTGAGAACTTAAAAAGTACCTTACAACTCCCTGCTACAGTATTGCAGAATATTCAGTAGATAACTCAACCATCAGACCGACCTATATGTTGACATATGAAAGTGCTTCTGAGCTGCTTCACTTGAACCTAGAAGAAGAAGCTGAACTGAGATTGCTGTCTGAGGCAGCTTTCATTCGCTCTCAATGGCGCCGTGAACAGGTTGGTTTGAGTTTTCTGTGGTCTGTTATTAAAATCTTATCATATAAAACATAGTTTTGCTAATGGTTTTATCTTCTCTAAAATTTTCAACGTGAAAAGTTCAGTAGAGGCTTCTTTGAGCATTAAGGTTCTTGCTGGATGCTGCTTTTTTTTGTAATACCTGCTTTTTCCTGGGCTTACACAGGGTGCAGTGGACACAACTACACTAGAAACTCGTATCAAAGTGGTGAATCCTGAGGATCCAGAACCTTTGATAAATCTCTATGTAGAAAATCAGGCAGAACCAGCGATGAGACTTGTCTTTGAAATGATGATTCTTTGTGGGGAGGTTATAGCAACGTTTGGGTCGCAGCATAATATTCCATTGCCGTATAGAGGACAACCACAGTCAAATATTGATGTATCTGCATTTGCGCATCTTCCAGAAGGACCCGTACGTTCGTCATCCATTGTCAAAGTAATGCGTGCTGCAGAAATGAATTTTAGATGTCCTGTTCGACATGGAGTGCTTGGAATTCCTGGTTACGTTCAGTTCACATCTCCGATTCGTCGATACATGGATCTTACTGCACACTATCAGGTAGACCTTTTCACCGTCAATTTGGTTATCAATGGGGTGAATTCAGTACACGTACTTGTGAATTATGATTTCTGCCTTATCCTTCATTTGAGCATTAACCACTTCAATAAGTTGGCAAGCATATTGTTTGAATTACAGATTAAGGCTTTTCTTCGAGGAGGTGACAATTTTCCATTCTCGGCTGGTGAGTTAGAAGGTATAGCAGCATCCGTAAACATGCAAAGCAAAGTGGTGAGAAAACTCTCAAACAGCGGTCTCCGCTATTGGGTAATAGAGTTTCTCAGAAGACAACAAAAGGGTAAAAAGTACACCGCATTGATCTTGAGATTTGTCAAAGACCGGATTGCATCCCTTTTGTTGGTTGAGGTAATTGTTTATTACCACCAGAATATTTTCTCATAATAAGCGGTTTATATTAAGTTGTATCACTGGTAAAATGCTTCCAGGTGGGTTTTCAAGCAACTGCGTGGGTGTCAGAAGGAAAACAAGTGGGAGATGAAATCGAAGTTCGAGTAGAAGAAGCTCATCCCCGCGATGATCTTATTCTTCTCAAAGAGGTTATCTAAAGAATTAAAAAACACATGGTTCCTGGGAAATTCATCAAAAGTCGGTTTCTCTAAATATGGAGAAGCCTGAAACTGATAGAGAGCTTGTGTTTGCAAGAGAGGTAACTAATCTTTATTCATAATTTTAACTTCGGCTCTTAAAGAGAAGTTTTTGTTTCTGCATCCTAAGCCTCCACACATATATATATACATATATGAAATCGATGAATCATAGCCTTAGACACTAGTTTGCTCTTCTGGTGATAAAACTTGCTGATGGACGCAGCCAATGGTGGCTGGAGCTATGATCTGCTTTAAAAGTTGAGTACATGGTAATATGGTACGCACTTATAGGGTTTATACGATTTTACATCATNTATACATATATGAAATCGATGAATCATAGCCGTAGACACTAGTTTGCTCTTCTGGTGATAAAACTTGCTGATGGACGCAGCCAATGGTGGCTGGAGCTATGATCTGCTTTAAAAGTTCAGTACATGGTAATATGGTACGCACTTATAGGGTTTATACGATTTTACATCATGTTGTTATTGTAAGTCAGTATAGGAAACTTGCTTTTGTTCTGTAGAGAAAAAGAAAAAAGAAAAGAAAATGTGAATATACTATTTCAGTGTTGAATTTGATCGATCTAATGTCTTAAACAGAGCTCGAAGGCCTTAAGAAAAGTATTGATATATTAAGATCTTAAGATTGTTTGTTTCTTCCAATTGTGTGGCTTGAAGTTTAAGCTAGGTCAGATATAATCATATGGAGTTCACATTATTGAGCCCTTAACTCTAGGCTTAAGGTATCTATGGATTATGTATTATATAACCTCCTGAAATATAATTCTTAATTAGAGGTTTAGCTTGTTGTCGATTACTTTTGGTTTCGATTTTTGTTTATTTAACCTTTTAAATAATGATGTTTTGTTTTCTAAATAAGATTGACCGTTGATTTTGTCTGAAAAAGACAATTGTAGTGCCCGTAAAAACCATAACTAGATGTTGAAATATATCTCCAAACACCACATGTCTGTCTACATCCAAATCACTTGACCAAAAACAGTTTGCGTTTTTCTTTAATTACTATTGATGAATCAAAACTTGCAATGACTTAATACAAGTACTCTCTCGAATCTCGATCTTATATGCTAATGATTGAACCAAATGAGATGGTAGCTTCTCTTTCTCCACGTCTATTGTATCTAATTCAATTCCCAACACAAGAAATATTATTTGTAAGATAATGATAAGTTGTGGTTATATAATTTTTGTTGATGAATAACAAAGAAAAAGAATTCGAACGTTTTAAAAAAAGTCAAAATCGTACCGAGAGTTTAGTTGCGGTGGAAAAAAAGAAAAAGTCAAATGCTGAAAGTGTACGTCGTAGAAGATAAGCGTATCAATCAAAATTAAATGTGAAGCAACACACATTTAAAGAATATTTTCATGTTACAGGTTCCTTACATTATGTTTTCTAACCATCAATACCAGTCACCGACTAGTTGATATTTTGTTTGATAATAACTAGTTGATAATTTGATATTTACGAAATAATGTATGAACGTATAAACTCATACTTTATTTCATTCATGCATTTTGAACGACGGCTAAGCTAATTGACAGAATAAAAGATATTCAAAGTGAATCTAGAACCAAGTTAACCAACGAGATGTATGCAAATAGAACCAAAGTGAATCTAAAATTTGTATTTCTATGATTAATGAAACGTATTTCCAACTGGGAATGAGTAAAACAAGAAGATGTAATTTGACGGTTTCGATTATACATCGGGAAACACCAAATTAGTGCTCTCTATGTCAAGTGGTACGGACGAATTGAGATCTAAGGATTTGTTTGCTTCTAAAACTACCCTAATAAATAGTAATATTTATTGCACATGCATTATCTTATCGTTACTAATTTCTCATAAAGCTATTACGTAAACATATTGATAAATACTTAATTAACAACATCAATTAAAAATATAACTCGCATGTAGTAAAATTTTATAAATTGTCGTCTAATGCCATAAATGATTAGTTGTAGGTGAACATTCTTGGAAACAATCACATGTGCGTCTTGGAAGTTTACTTGAAATTAATCTCTGACTTTTGTTGACTTCTTGTTTAGTTACGTTCAATTACAGACGGAATTTGGGAAAACAATGTAATTAGAATACAATTTGTAAAATCGACAAAACCCCAACAAGAGTGTGAAAACATTTATGGTGTACGTAACGTAGTAATAGGAAATATATAAATGTGGAAGCCCTAAGGGAAATGGCTTACGCACCTTGAGATCAATAATCTATAGGATTTAAAGAATTGTAAAATAGTGGCAATAAATGAAGCCACATGGATATAGTGGTCGAATATTTTATTAACAATTATCATAGTATGTATATAATAAAATAGATTACAAGTTCTACTATACAANATATATATATATATAATAAAATAGATTACAAGTTCTACTATACAAATCTCGTAAAAAAGCTATTGTTTTTTGGTTGAGGCACATACTGTTAAAAGTTAGTTCCAGAGATAAAAATATATTGGTTNTATTGTTTTTTGGTTGAGGCACATACTGTTAAAAGTTAGTTCCAGAGATAAAAATATATTGGTTGAAGAGATTTCAAAATTTCTGGTTGATAAAAATAATCTTAATTATCAATATCTAACTCGTATTAGTATATTTAACATAATGATGTGATCTTCTATATTTTTCTTTATGCATTTCTGTATCAGAATGAATTTACAGTTATGCATTTTGAACAAACACATCTATTTTGTTTTTTTGACAGCCTATTAAACAGAAATTTATTTCGAAATCAACACACACATTAATTCATGTGGTTTTTTAACCCACTTATATAGTATTTTATAAAGATTCGCGTAATTGTGAGTATTTATATGCATAGGTATGTTTGTGGTAAAACGTGAAGATGGGCCCCGCATCAGTTGAGGCCCAACTGCATCGACGCACGGCCCTGTTAAATGTGATGCCGTATTTTCCGTGTTCTTATACGGACGCTCTCATTTATGTATATTTCAGATATATATAAAGCTTATAATATAATACTTTATTAGCAATTATATATTAAGAACGTTTTATTGTGTACTTGTGTTGTCACTAATAGATGGAAGAAAGGGATTTTATTCCCGTTATCAAATATTTGTAACCATTTATCTTTGTTATATAACTCTATAATTTCAAAATTATATGAATTACAATGAAAGGATTTTGATTCATATGGGATTTCTTATTAGTCACATCTCGAAATATTGACCAAAGAAAGATGCATGAGGTGGCCATGTACAGACCACGTGCGTTTGCTATCTGTTTGGCTTATACACACACATATATATATATATATATTATTAACTGAGCTGACTAACCTTGAATAAACAATGTTGCATTTTTATTGAGTTAACATTTTTTTCCTACTTTTTAAATCAATGTTCGGTACAAAAACAAAAAATAATAATAATGATCCGAT
>OVAS01000196.1:1961-13336 GCA_900406335.1 Boechera puberula
TCGATTTCAGCCCACCAGAAACGGAAATCGCCTACTGTGTAAGACCTGGTAGCTTTAGATACAACGACAACTAAGCCTTCACTCTTAAAACGCGATCTAATGTTACGACACAATTGGACAGTGCATGCACCGTGATGGGCAAGAGGGTAGACAGCTCGAATACCGGCGTATATGGCGGCATGCCGGTCAGAGACGAACAAAAGGTCATTGGAGTCTGGAACAAAATTTGCCAAATTTTAAAAAAACCATACCCAGCTTGTCTCATTCTCACCATCAACCACCCCAAACGCTAACGGAAAGATTTGCATATTACCATCTTGACCGCTAGCAGCAACCAAACACCCCTTATACTTTCTTTTCATCTGAGTTCCATCAATAACGACGACCTTCCGTAGATACTGAAAACCAGCAATAGAAGCACCCAAGGCAAAAAAACAAATACTTGAACTGAGAATTACCGTTTTTGTCTTGAGTTGTGACCAGTTCTGTAATAGTCCCAGGATTAGTTGTACGAACTAGGTGCAAGTATGTTGACAAGAAAGTGAAACTGTCTTCGTCATTACCACGTGTTGTAGCGATTGCAACTTCTTATGCGTGCCAAGCTTTCATGTAGGAGATATTAACTTTCAGTTCGGACAAGACCATGTCTGGTAGCTCATAGGCTCGTGGCCTCTTCTTCCCGTTGGAGAACTTGTGCTGCATCAGCCTTGCCAAAACCTTAGCAGTTGCCTTGTCACCATACCTAGATCGCGATGCAACATCACATGAGTGTTTTAATTGCACAGATCTTATCTCAAAATTCTTTGACCCCTTATGCACAACTGCATAAATCAGCCAGCTGCACTTCTTGTCGATGCAGTTGGAAATTAGCCGCGACTTGTCGGATTTATTACACCTGAAGTTAAACAATCGCTTCAACGCATACACACAGGGTATTGTGGAGGTCCTTCTTGGTGGCAAATATTCTACCAACATAAATAGCATCCTCGCCCATCTTCAAATACATATTCCTTTCTTCGGGAGCAACACATCTAACGTTATCACAATCAGGTGGGGCATCGTCTAACAGCGGGTCATCACCATTGATATTTGGGACTGGCGGCAGAATTTGAGCATGGGCTTCGAAGCTGCCGTTCTCAACGCCATCATCACTTACTCCACTATTAACCATTCCAAAATTAACATCCTCATCCATCCGGCTACTAATTCCTGGTGTATCAAGACTGATTCCACTACCATCCATTTTAATAATTTCATCGTCAAATATTCCGAGGCTAAAGCCAATAGGCTCACAATCGATTAAAGGAACAGGACAAGACTTCTCACCCGATGGCCCTCCTATTTCCCATGTCTCACCGAGACGGATATTTGGAGTTATCTCTTGCACCACAGAATCATGTTCAGTTGAAGGACTTTCTTGACGCGCGGGCGTGGGGGGCATTTCCTTCTCAATCAATCCCAACTCATGAAAAGCCTTGTTACACTCACCCTGCCCGCACATGATAGAACAATTACTACCCTTCGACTGTTGCTGTAATAACTCTATATAAGACACCTGACCGCCGCCACCGGGAAGCAATGAGGAGTGTGAGGCGTCAATATTGTTCACTAACTTATTGCAGATAGAAGGAAAACCTGAACCAAATTCAACAGCATTGCTATAATTCCCGACAACTTCGTCAAAACAACCGTTAAAAGTGCGGCGGATACTGCCTCTACTTATGTCAGCGACTTCATTCCCGAATTTTCGCTCAAGTGTATCCATCATACAAAGCGGCGTAATACCAATGGGAGAAAACTTTGGAAATTCAGACAGAGATGAAAGTGGGTTGCTGATAGATCGCCAACGCATGTATCTTCTGGTTAGATCACCGGAAACAGTCCCGAAATAACTTTCGTTTGATCTGACGTCAACATCGGGGCTGATAACGACAACTTCAGAATTGGGCAAATGCGTTACAGTTTGGAAAGGGTTATTGATGGACTGCCGGCTAGGTATCTTAGTTGGGTTAAAGTAATAAGCCATTTGAAAATTAGGCCCATTAAAGCGATGATGGGTTTGGCCACAATGATGAAGCGTCTTTTTTTTCAAATCCACGAAAGCTGGGGATCCAGGTTTAGAAACCGCTGGGGCCAGCTTTTGACGTCGAACCTGGGCCTCAACCTCGTCGGCGAAAGCAATCAGGGCTTCATCGTCAATGCTACACTCTTCCACTACCAAGTTTTCATCAGCAGACATGTTCGATTTACCCCGAAGAATCTTAAGGCTAGAGAGAGGAGGAGCTGATGTTCCCGTAATTGAAAGATACAAATGGAGGCCACCGGTGACTTTTAGCTTCTTCTTAAACAATTGGAAATCAGAGTCCGATTGTAGTGAGACAGGAGGCGTCTTCCCCTGAGTGAAAACAGCAACCTCCTCCGGGGCGGAAAAACTTAGTGTGAGTGAAGAATCAGGCAAATCTTTTCCAAATAGTTGTTTGATTTCTGCTAAAAGCTTGCGTAACCCCATTTGGCTGGTCAATCTGATGCAGCTGGCCATGTGATTCTTGCTAACACAGAATTTCTAATGGCAATCATCGTCAGTCACCCAATCACCAACATATACAAGAACAGAGTCGTCCATGCTTCAAACCTCTGTGCATAACAAATAAATTTAAAACCGACGCATATATTAAAAACCATGGACAAAGAAGAACAAAAATCGCTGCTTACCTGGCCGTGAACATAAATCATACAATATCGAAAAAGACGCTAGTTGGTGTTGAAAACATTTACAGTTTCTCTAAGTCAACGAGATTAATTAAGATTTTTCAAAATTCAAAATTCAAATTGTGGACCAAGCTCTTGGCTCCCGCTCGCCGTCAAATTAACTTGCCTCGACATAGATGACAAAAACTTCTCTAGAAAGCTGAAAAATTGGACAGGAGAAAAAATGGTAAATTTGTCATTTGATATAAGATACACAGTGCAATATATGACATTCTATGAAAATTTCATGAAAAGTGGCATTACATGAAACACAGTAAATCCAATACAATACATGAAAAGTGGCATTGAGTTTAATTTTCTCTTACTTAATTTGTGCATAAATCCAAATCCCAAGAAAACATTAGGAATCATGGAACCACTAAACATAAATAGCAATGCTGCAAGATTCTGTGGTTGGTTAAAACTCTATAATCGATACTAAACCTAAGTAAAAAAGCAAAAGTTCTGTTTCTAATCAGAAGCTAGATAAGTGAAAGTTTGATAATTTACAGACCTGGGAGTAAAATTAACTTACTTTATATGATTCACATGTCATTACTTTTTAAAAATATATTATATATCTATTACTATAAAATTATATTAAAATTTTACAATTATTTGACAAATTTTATTCAATATTTGGACTACTATTCAATATAAAATTTATTTTCTCTCTTTTATATATTAATCCTCTTATTTTATTTATCGTTTTGACAGAAATAAGATTACTTAACCATATGCATCCAATTAAATTTATATGTACTACTTCTATTGTTCTTTGTAATGATGCTAGTTAAAATTAAAAATATAGTTAATTATTTTTTTCTACAATTGAATGCTCATTTAAAACATTTAAAAGTTAAATTGGAAGAATAATAAAGTCAAAATGGCAATAAAAAATGAGTTATTCAAGAAATAACAAAGTTATTCCATTGCCGAGTGAACAAAAATGAGTTTTGACTATTTTAGACAATCTTACCCATTTTTAATGGTTATGAGATTTTTTTTTTATTTTGATCCAAATTTTTTACCACTCAACTAAATCGTTTAGAGTGAGTGTAGTTGTCGAGTAACCCATTCATTGAGTAAGCATGATACAATTTCGACTCGCCAAACGAGAGTGATTTAGTAAATTCTGCATGTGAGAGAATCGATCCTTGACCTAGATCTGTTGGACAAATCCTACTCAAATGGAAACCACTTGACCAATACTACTTGATTTTTAGTTATATGAGATGCGTGATTTATTTTTATATATCATATTATACTGTGAAAAATCTAATTTACCAAAATGAAGTTTTTAGACATATTTACTCTTGTTATTTACGTGTTATAAAACGTAACTATATTATATGTAGAATCCTAATTTACCAAATGGATATATATTTTCGTCATAGAAGCGTGTGTTATATTGTCTTAAAGTTTTATATTATTATTTTGCTCTCTTCAACTACATAACCAACGTTAATCATGGATTAAGATGATTTTGTTACGAAAAACTTGAGTAAACAGACGATTTTCAAGAGTAATAAATTAAGGAAAGATCGGCTATTGAATGTTAGCCCTCGAAGGGTTCCTCTCAAAGACAACCCCATGGATCGGCTATTGATTTTGAAGAACCCAAACAAACCTCCACGCAAAGGCAAAACAACCCACCGGGCACCGGTAGATGAGGAAGACGAAGCTTTTATATGCATTGCTACGCAAGGAATTGCGAAAGAGAAATTGAAAACAAAGTGAAACTCTTAATTATGACAACAAAAAAAGGAAAACAAGCCGTAACAATCTAATCGGTTCCATATATCATCATGACTCTAATCAAACGGTCAATGCATGAATAACTCTCACCATCATAAACGCAAACTCCTCGAGCAAGTATGCATGAACCTTCTTTTGAGAGATTCCATCAGAAACTTCTTTGCCCAAGATAACATCTCTTTCACGTCTTCCTGTTTGTAGAAGGTGTCGCATCAATCAAATCGATTTATTTACTCAACTACGTACGATGCTCCACCAAAGGAGACGTTCCATATTGGCAGAGCCGATGAATCACTGCAATATAAAGTTATAAACCAAAAGCACGCAACACACAATGTCTTAACTCCTACGACTAGGGTGACCCGACTCAAGATTTGAATCACTTGAAGTAGTACGATCACCTCTCTTTCACCTAGATATCGATAGACGAGGATACATCCCTCGAGATCTCCCCCTCTAACCTGAAAATCTAGATCCTTCACAGTCCAAGTTGCCTCTAGGAAAGCTGCAACTCTATTCTGGGTAGCGACCTAACCCTTCAGTCATACAACATATTGGACTTTATATTACTCTGACTACGTCCCAGAACCATAAACCCCCACTTTTCTCTCGGAAATTTGATTTCTATACATCCACGTTGACCCACTATGACTATATCGTCCTCGAAACTCCTCGGAAGGACAAATCTAGGTTTGTTTTTCCTGGAGACCGTCTTGACCATGTTGTCGTGACATGTCGTTGCTCTCCTGTAAAATGGTTGAAGGAGCAAACCTTGCTTGATTCTTTCCTTTCCTCAATGAACGAATTACTTATCCTATGTTTTCCAATTATTTCCGAGCAACTAGCTTTCCTCCTGAAAAACAAATTTTAACTACTAGAATAATATGATCTGAACAATTATTTATGTGACACATCCTTATAATAAATATTTGATTTTAGTAAGAATATTATTTTTTTCTTGGAAGACTGAATGTGAAGAGTTTTTAGTACTAAATTAATGTAATAAATAGAATTAGACACACAGCAATAATAAGTTTTATTTTCTTGGTAAAACCTTTCAGTTATTTATTTACCAAGGACATTGTCTGAAAGAAGAAGGCAAAAACCTAAAAAAAGCTAAGAAGCACTTAGTGTTGGATTTGTTACAAAAAATTAAAAAAAAATAAAAGAAAAGAAATCCTAATTTCTTGCTCTGCGATCTTCGCTTCTCCACGCATGATGTGTTGAAGATACCTCTCTGTTCCTCTGTACATACTCTCTCTACCTAGTGTTGTTGAACAAAAAGAGGGCTCAGATTTAGGGTTTTTGGAAGATTTTTGCGGCTGGACCGGCCCTGCAGCGATGTCTACCTCGTCGCAATCTTTTGTGGCTGGACGGCCTGCATCCATGGCTTCCCCGTCGCAATCGCACCGCTTTTGTGGCCCCGCAGCCACCGCTTCTGGCGGCGGAAGCTTTGACACTTTGAACCGTGTCATCGCTGACCTTTGCAGCCGTGGTAATCCTAAGGTAATGAAGAACATTGTAAAGTATTCTCCTTTTTGATGCTTTAGTTGAAACGCAGAAAAGTCCTCTTGCTTTTATTGCTTAGCTGAAGGAATCTCTCTGTTCTTGTTAATGAAAAATTCGAAATTTTAGTTTTAATAGGTATGGCAATTTGTGGATTTTGATATATTATTGTTGGTTTCCATCAAGTATGCGACTTTGTTTGGGTTTTGTATCTGAAATGGTCGATGACTTTTGTTTGTTGTATTAGGAGGGAGCTCTTTTAGCGTTTAGGAAACATGTAGAGGAAGCCGTTCGTGATCTTAGCGGTGAAGCTTCCTCTAGGTTCATGGAGCACTTATATGATAGAATTGCTAATTTAATTGAGAGCACGGATGTGGCTGAAAACATGGGTGCACTCAGAGCCATTGATGAGTTGACGGAGATTGGATTTGGTGAGAATGCTACTAAGGTTTCTAGGTTTGCGGGTTACATGAGGACCGTGTTCGAGTTGAAGCGTGATCCCGAAATCTTGGTGCTTGCTAGTAGAGTTTTGGGCCACCTTGCTCGGGCAGGTGGAGCAATGACTTCTGATGAAGTGGAGTTTCAGGTACGATTTGTTTCCTCCCCTTTCTATCACTGGCTCCTCTCATAGTTGCTCAACTCTTTCTCTTGTTTTCACAGATGAAAACAGCTTTTAATTGGCTTCGCATTGACAGGGTGGAATATCGTCGTTTCGCCGCCGTTTTAATATTAAAGGTATCCTGATTTTTTCAGCTCTCCTATCCTTTAGATAAGCTGCAGAAAAGCATGTCATGTTTCTTTTAGTTACTCAGGAAGAAATTTCTGAACAAATAAATTGGATTATGGATGTTTGAAAATGATAGTGAGGATAACTTTCCAATCCAGTAAATTAATATGGATATGGCTATTTTCTTGCAACATTGCAGGAGATGGCAGAAAATGCTTCTACTGTCTTTAACGTTCATGTCCCTGAATTTGTGGATGCTATCTGGGTTGCACTAAGGGATCCCCAGTTGCAAGTGCGAGAACGAGCTGTTGAGGCTTTGCGTGCTTGCCTTCGTGTTATTGAGAAAAGGGAGACTCGATGGCGAGTGCAGTGGTTTGTATTCTCTTTTCCTTGAAATTGATCGAGTGTCTTAAATGTTTTCCTTAGGTAATATATTTGTTATGACATTTTTGATGCGAGGCTTTTCTTTGTGCTGTTGCAATACTTTCATTTGCAATCCTGTTATGTGGTTCCACCCTCATCTAAGTACTACTTTGCATATTTTATTGTGTAAATGCAACTTATATTAGGTTTTTATGCTGCGGTCCCCACAAAAATGGATGAGATGTGAATATATATTCTTCCCATGGTGATATGTTTTGAGCAAATGTAACGTGATCAGTGTAGTCTCAATGTATATCAAGTGGATGGGAAATGTATCCAACCCTGTCTTGCTTTCAAGTTTTCTAACGGANATGTATATCAAGTGGATGGGAAATGTATCCAACCCTGTCTTGCTTTCAAGTTTTCTAACGGACTTGAAGCTTTTGTCAAGTTGAATTATGTTCTCTGACTTGCAGACTTTCTACTGGATTTAAATATATTTGCCAGTGCAATGTTTCAAATTATCAGTAGAGCTTTCCCTGTTTGTAATGATATTCAATCAAGTTAACTGATCTTCTCTCCATTTGGCTTTTACAGGTATTATCGAATGTTTGAAGCTACACAGGATGGGTTGGGCAGAAATGCTCCGGTTCATAGTATTCATGGTTCTTTACTTGCCGTGGGGGAGCTGTTGAGGTAAATGCAGAAGTGATTATCTATTTTGAAAGCATCTCTTTCTATTAGTTAGACATTCAGGTTTGATTCTGGAGTATTTTCTGTAGAAGAACTTGTTTGTCCCCATGATGTTCGGTTTTTTTGTATGTTTATTTGTCTTCGATTGTAGTTTCCATCGTTAACGAAATAGATAATTCATGTATATTCCTCCACTCTCAGTGTATACCTGAACAAAAGACCCTTGAAGACGAAAATTGCGTTGTTTTCGGTTATAAGAAGATTAATTTCATGGCATATTGGGTGCTAGAGTTTATGGCTTAATGCTAGAGTTGGATTGCAGGAATACAGGTGAGTTCATGATGTCTAGGTATAGAGAAGTTGCCGAAATTGTCCTCAGATACCTTGAACATCGTGATCGCCTTGTTCGCCTTAGCATCACCTCGTTACTGCCACGCATTGCTCACTTTCTCCGTGACCGCTTTGTTACAAACTATCTAACTGTAAGTGACTGAGAGATTCTTAAAACCAAAATACCAAAATTTATCTGGAAATGTGACATGACTTACTTTCTTGCAGATATGCATGAATCATATTCTTACTGTGCTAAGAATACCGGCTGAACGTGCCAGTGGGTTCATCGCCCTTGGAGAAATGGCTGGTGCTTTGGATGGTGAGCTTATCCACTATTTGCCGACAATTATGTCTCATCTGCGGGATGCGGTGGGTCAAATTGGTTTCTTATTAATTTATTTTAAATACGTTTTACTACTTTTGAGTTAAGTATCATCTTGGGTGTTAGTTTTGAAAACTGAACTAGAAAAGTGGTTTTGTTCAACTATGTTTCCCTGTAGATTGCTCCACGTAAAGGTAGACCTTTGCTTGAAGCTGTGGCTTGTGTTGGTAACATCGCGAAGGCAATGGGATCCACAGTGGAAACTTATGTTCGAGATCTTCTAGATGTTATGTTTTCCTCTGGTCTCTCGTCCACACTTGTTGACGCTCTTGATCAGATAACCATCAGGTAAAGTTGAACGAAAGAAGTTTGTTATTACATGCATTGATGTGTATATTTTTAATGCTGACAATTCTTTGGGTCTCAGCATTCCTTCTTTACTGCCAACAATACAAGATCGGCTTCTAGATTGCATTTCGATGGTTCTTTCAAGATCCCATTATTCTCAAACAAAGCCTCCTGTTACCGTTGTCCGAGGTAGTACAGTGGGCATGGCACCACAGTCTTCTGACCCTAGTTGTTCAGCTCAAGTTCAACTAGCCCTGCAGACTCTTGCTCGTTTCAATTTCAAGGTCGGCGCTCTTTGCTGATAACATTTTCTAAAGAATATGAAAATTATGTCTCTGAGCTTCTGATTTCTGGCAGGGGCATGATCTTCTTGAATTTGCTCGGGAGTCGGTTGTTGTTTATTTGGATGATGAGGATGCAGCCACAAGAAAAGATGCTGCTTTGTGTTGTTGCAGACTAATTGCAAATTCTTTATCTGGCGTCACACAATTTGGCTCAAGCAGGTCAACACGAGCAGGGGGGAGACGAAGGCGCCTTGTGGAAGAGGTTTTATATGAATACTGAAAGCCCTTTACATTTTTTCTTATTGCTTGTCTCTAATTTCGCCTTTTCTCATTACAAAAGGTTTCTTTTTATTCTTTTCCAAGTCTGAACTCCAGTATGTTAAGTTTGCTTCGTGATGGCATTTATAATTGCAATACCAGGAGCAGTTCCAATTTTCTGCTTGCCTGAGAAATGATGTTTGGGTTCTGCAGATTGTGGAAAAGCTCCTCAGGACAGCTGTTGCGGATGCTGATGTAACTGTTCGCAAGTCTATCTTCGTTGCTTTATATGGCAACCAATGTTTCGATGATTATCTAGCACAGGCTGATAGTTTGACTGCCATTTTTGCTTCCTTAAATGATGAGGTATGGTTATGTTATTATGTTTTTTGTTTGAACAAGTAGCAGCTTATTATATGTCATACTGCAATTCTATTTTGTTACAGATCTTATATTTGTCTCTTGGGTGAATTACGGATGACTTGTAATTGTATTGCTTTTTGGAATTCGGTTTCGTGGGTTCATGAAGTTAGTACTTAATTACTTCCCTATTGCAGAAATTTTGGATACCAAGACGTAGCTGGACGTTTGGTCTACTAGTTAGCTTCTAATGTGTCACAAAACAGTGTTACTTATTAAGTTGTACTGGAAAAGTGCAGCTGAGATAACTTAATTGGATGATTTGTAGATGGAAAGAATGCCTTTCGTGGTGGATGCACGAAATGCATCCGTGTGATGCATCCGTGTGACACCCCTGTTAACTTGATAGAATGCTTGGCTTATGTTTCACTCCACCTGGCTACTGTATCTGTCCTAGTCAATGGAGCCTTTTCAATTCATATATTACAATATCTCTGTTCAACAGGACCTTGATGTCCGAGAATATGCCATCTCAGTTGCTGGCAGGTTATCTGAAAAAAATCCAGCATACGTACTTCCAGCACTTCGTCGCCATCTTATACAGCTGTTAACCTATCTTGAGCTGAGGTAACTACAAATTTCTTTAGTTCATATAAGAAGATTCGTTTCCTATTATGAAGTATCTGTTGCATTGACTTCAATTGTAATATCAGCAGTGCAGATAACAAGTGCAGAGAAGAGAGTGCGAAGCTCCTTGGTTGTTTAGTTCGAAATTGTGAACGGCTCGTTCTTCCATACGTAGCTCCTGTCCAAAAGGTTTAATTTCTCTTCACTTCTTAGATAGTATGACTATTATTGTTGTTCACGGGGTTGTAACTCTTATTTTTCTAGGCACTTGTTGCAAGACTTAGTGAAGGAACTGGAGTGAATGCTAACAATAATATTGTCACTGGAGTTCTCGTAACTGTTGGGGATCTTGCAAGAGTGGTAAGTTTTAGTTTCTATATTAAATGTCGATCCAAACAAAACATAACTGTGTTTTTGCTGCGCGTTAAAGTTGCAGTCTGATTTTGACTATTCCTATCTGTGTTGGCTAAGTGTATTTCAATTTCAATGGCCTAGTCAGTATCTAATATTGTCTTTTTTTTTTNNTTTTTTTTTTGTCTCTAAGTTGACAGAATGTTGGTGCTTTTATTTCCTTTTCGGTCCTGTTATTTATTGTGTTTGGCTAAGACATTCCCTTCTTTTGCGTTGCTTGCTCAGGGTGGCTTGGCAATGAGACAATATATTCCGGAGCTGATGCCTTTGATTGTTGAAGCTTTAATGGATGGAGCTGCTGTAGCAAAACGTGAGGTGGCTGTTTCTACTCTTGGTCAAGTTGTTCAAAGTACAGGGTATGAGATATTTACCTTCTTTTAGGACTTAAAATTTCCTTTTTGTTTTATTTGATAATGGTACTAGGCGATTTTGAGCATGCTAATTTTCTTGTAAACTAAGAAAGTGCTACTATCTTGATTGTCGAAAGCCTGGTGTGACTAGATGGTAATACTGGATTCCAAGTGAAATTTTGACATAAACGTTGCTTCTATCCCTTCTTATTAGCTAGGTAGAAGCCTGAGCTATCCTTAGGCTGTTGCTCTGTGTTAATGTTTATCATATGTCACAATTGGTTATA
>OVAS01000197.1:0-13560 GCA_900406335.1 Boechera puberula
TAGTACTTTATAAAACAAAATGTCAAAACATTATCAGTGTCACAATATGTGTTCATTATATTAAGTTAAGTGAGTCTAGGCATTTTACTTATAGGAACTATAGGAATACTTCAATAATTTCAAAATATTAAACGATTTCTGTATTTTAATATACACAATTAATTTAGTGGAGTATATATTTTATCAAATATCCCTTGATTTAAGTTGGGCCAAAATATTGTGACATTGAAATTATAATACGCTGCGATATAAGATAGTATAATTTAGTTGCAACATAGAGAGATAAACGATACATTGGATGGATCATGCAATTTAACTCTTTCTTTTTTTGGTCAAGGTGCTATTCATTTTTTTATAGGAACCAAACTATGGTGACATTATGATTTCACATTGTATTATGTACAATCTTATATATAGTATTACACAAAACTAATAAATTATTGTCTCTGGGCTTCAAATAGATCAAAAAAAATTCAACGAGTTTGCCCTATAAAAAATCCTATGCTTTCAAATGGTTAGCTACAATCTCATAAATATTCTCTACTCTATTGAAAGAAGAAGAAGACGCAACCACAAAGCAAAAACAAACAAAAATGGCAAAGCTCATCATTAACTTCTCTGCTCTCTTTTTTACAAAAAAACAAAAAAAACTTCTCTACTCTCTTGATGATCGTCTTGTTGGTTTCTAATGTTAATTTTTTAAGATTTAGCAACTTCCTTTATCCTAATTAATTTATTATTATCGCTTTGGATGAGGAAAGATTAATGTGATAATGGATTAAACAGGACTCCCTAAGGCGGAAGCCCAAACATGCTTAAAAGGTGAAGGTCCGAAAGATGTGTGTATTGAAATTGATGACGCAAGATTGTGTGACCTTTCATGCAAAGCAATGAACACAATTGAACCTTGGTTTGGAGTATGTGAAACGGAAGGAAATAAGCATGAGAAGTATTGTCACTGCTACGGACCTGAACCTTGTAATTAAGTATCTCATCCGGACGCAAAACCAAATATGAAAGGTGAATAATTGCGCATCGGTACCAATATGTGTGCTTGGCTTATGATCTATGTCTCATATCTACATGTGTTTTCCATTCTTGTGTGTTTTAAATGTCGTTGGTGTGCTCAATCAATAATAAGGCAAGATTGAATCTGAATATTATGTTTGTTTTTGGTGTTCCATTATCTCCTATGTCCTCTTTTTCTTTTTCCTTCTTGTCACTAATCTATATATGTGTGCGTATGACTATCCGCAACCCCAAAGGGAAGCANAACCCCAAAGGGAAGCAGAGTAACGTATACCATATTGCTATATATAAATTCGATAAATTCTTTTGAATGTTAGAAACCTAGCCCCTGTTTATTCGTTGAGTAATCAAATTAGCCAAAAAAAAGAATATTTAATAAGAATTTTCTCACGTATTAATCAATTAAAACATGAAGAATAATAAAAGCCAATGAGTCATATCTATAACACCAAAAAATCAACTTTTTAGAAAACTCTTAACCTAAACTTAAAAGAAATAAAATCCAAGGAAAGCTCTAATAAAAACCATTTCTAAAGCATGGAAAATAATAACTATCACAACCCCATAAGCCCTGGAAACTCTTTTGCCGTATATGAACGACTAGAGTTGCTATTTTGCCCACTTTTGTTTTTTGTAAATTAAAGGTGTGATAACCTTATTGGATGATTTATTTTTTACCACCACAACTTTCTTGTAAATGTTTTAATTTCCCTATTTTTTTTCATAAAAGCCATTTAGCAAATTTACAGAGTCAAATTTGAAAACATGAAATTTAAAGTTTATCATGTCCTAGAAAATTTATTTTACCAATACCAACATAACAGTGAAAAAAAAACAAAAGCATTTTTATCGTGGGGTTTAATGAAAAGAGATATTTAGTCAGAAAACACCAAAAACCCTCGGTTTCGAGCTACTTCTTCAATTCACTTTTTTCTCTCCTACCTTTCTCCCAACTCTCCTGCTACTCTTAAGGTTTCTCTTCTCCACTTTCGTCTCTCCAGCTTTATCTTTTGATTTTGTTCTCTTTGAGTTTCTTTGCCTTTGGAGTTTTATAATACCGCAAATCGTAAACGCAACACACTTCTTATTGAATTTCAAACAACTGAGTCAAGCTAATCAAAGCTAAAGTGCATAATTCAAGAGCAATGAGCTTCTTACTCAACAACTCAAGAATCATAAACAAACCACACAAAGAATCACAAACTTCACAATTCATTCGACAAAATCAAATGAACAATACGCTAAAAAATATAAAGGAGTTCATATCGAATCTCAGCCATTGATTCCTAACGGCCCATCTTCTGCCGTTGATTTAATCTTCTAAACTCAACCGTTGATCTTCAACAACATCTCCATCGTACGCCACATGTCTCCTCTTATTGTAAACGTGTCTCCTCTGTTCCTGATACATTTTTGCTGTATCAAAACTCCCTTCTTTTGAAAACCTTGTCCTCAAGGTTTAAAATCAGGATAATTCTGCAGTAAATGAAACAAGAGTCTCCATGTTACCTCTGACTCAGGTTTATTCACCCATTTAACCAAGACCATCGTTGCTGCTCTACCCTGCCGCTGAACCATTTTACGGTCCAATATCAATTCTGGCTCCTTAACAAAGACACCCTGTGTAGCCTCAAGTAAGTGAGTAGAAGTCAAAGCCTGCCCCACCCTCAGCTTGAGTTGTTACATGTGAAAGACTGGGTGAATAGCCGAGCTAGCAGGTAACTTCAACTTGTATGCAACCTTTCCACAAGTGTCAACAATCTGATAAGGTCCAAAGTACTTCGGTGATAACTTGTTTTTGCTCCTGTACACAACACTTTTCTGTCTGTATGGCTGCAACTTCACATAAACCAAATCACCAATATCAATACTCCTCTCTGTTCTATGCTGGTTTGCAAACACTTCCATCCTATGCTGTGCTCTTAGCAGGTGAAATTTCAGAACAAGCAACATATTTTCAAGCTCTTGCAAACACTGAGCAAACACAGCAACTCGGGCTTCTCCCGATAAGTATGATAAGTGTTGAGGAGGTGGCCTACCATATACTGCTTCAAAAGGTGTCATCTGAATCGCAATATGAAAACTAGTGTTATACCAATATTCTGCTAAAGCCACCTATTTGCTCTACATGTAAGGCTTATCACTACACATACATCTTAAGTAAGTCTCCAAACCCCTGTTAGTAACCTCAGTTTGTCCATCACTCTGTGGATGGTACGCAGTTGACATATGCAAAGCAACCCCATTAATTTTAAATAACTCCTGCCAAAATTTACTAAGGAAAACTGAGTCTCTGTAGCCAACAATCGATGTTGGATAGCCATGCGGCTTGTAGACATTATCCAAGAACATTGAGCCACCACTGCTGCAGAATATGGATGTGATAAGGCTATGAAATGAGCAGCCTTGGTTAATCTATCAACAACCACCAATATGACAGATTTACCAAAGGATGGAGGTAATCCTTCAATAAAGTCCACAGAAATATCACTCCAAATAGATTCAGGGACTGGTAAAGGCTGTAACAGACCAGGATAAGCGACTTTTACATTGCTAACACACATCACACCCCCTGATGAAAGCCTGAATATCCTTATTCATCCCATTCCAATAAAACAGGCTTCTGATCCTCTGATAAGTCACATCTCTGCCTGAATGACCACCACCACTAGAAGCATGCATCCAATTCATAATAGTGTTCCGCAATGTCACACTACGTTTGGAACCACTAACCTGTCCTTTCTCCTTAAAATTCCCTATGACCAAGTAAAATGCTTCTTTCTTTCTGCATTATGTTGTAATTCGGAACTGATGACTTTCACTGTTTGATCCTCATTGTAAGCAGTCTTTATCTACTGCATTAAATCACACTCAATCAATGATATAGCCATACTCACTATCTCACTTGATTCAATTCTTGATAATGCATCCGCAGCTACATTCTCTTTTTCCATCTTATACTGAATCTCATAATCGAACTCCATGAATTTAGGTAACCATTGCTGCTGAATGGGCGTATTTAGTCTTTGCTCCAAGAGATATTTCAAAATCTTCTGATCCGTTTTGATGATAAAATGATCATTGAGAAGGTAGTGTCTCCATTTCTACAAAGCAAAGACTATAACAAACAACTATTTCTCATAAATGGATAAAAGCAATTGCTTACCCTTAAGATGTTTACTTATGTACGCCAATGGATGACCCTCTTGCATTAGTACAACACCAATTCCATTCCCACATGCATCAGTCTCCACAACAAAAGTTTTATCAAACCTTGGCAGTGCTAAGACTGGTGAAGTGCTTAATGCTTTTTTAAGCTGTGCAAAAGCTGCTTCAGCTTTCTCATTCCACAAAAAAATTATCCTTCTTAGTCAGCTTAGTAAGTGGCTTTGTTATTCCCCCAAAACCATTAACAAACCGCCTGTAATAGTTTGCAATGCCTTTCACGTTTTTAGGCAGGGGCCATTCTATAATCGCTTTAATTTTTGTGGGTCAGTAAATACTCCATCTGCTTCAATATAGTGTCCTAGATACTCCACTTTAGTAGTTACAAAGGTGCATTTACTCTCTTTTGCAAACAGTCTATGCTCTCTCATTTTGGCCAGCACCAATTTCAAATGTTCAATGTGAAGATCCAGAGTCTCACTATAGACCAGAATATCATCAAAGAATATGAGAACAAACTTCCTTAAGAATTCTCTGAAGACTGTGTTCATCAAATTCTGAAAAGTTGCAGGGGCATTTGCCAATTCAAAAGGCATTACCAAATACTTATAATGCCCACTGTGAGTCTTGAAAGCTGTCTTATGTACATCAGCAGGATGCATTCTCACTTGATGGTAACCTACCCTCAAATCTATTTTTGAAAAAATTTGTGATCCACCCAACTCATCCAGAAGATCTTCAATTAATGGAATGGGAAACCTGTCTTTAATCGTAATATTGTTCAAGCTTCTGTAATCAACACACAGACGCCAAGTTCCATCTTTTTTCTTCACTAACACCACAGGAGATGCATAAACGCTTGAACTTGCCTGAATAGTCCTATTTTTAAGCAACTCATGCACCATCTTATCTATCTCATCCTTTTGATGCAGGGCATATCTGTAGGTGCCTATGATTCACTGGATCCGATCCTTCTCTCAAAGTTATGCTATGATTGTGGATTTTTCTAAATGGAGGTAAAGATACAGGTTCTTGGAATATATCCTCATATTCTCTCAGAACTATATGCAAATCTCCTATGCATTCATTATCTTTATCACTCATTGTAGAAATTGCAGAAATTGCAGAGATGCTCACTCTAGCTTCTTCTGACATTTCTTGCACACAAATCATAGCAAGCTGTACATTCTCCTCTTTGTACTTTTCCATTTTACTCATCTTGACTTCTTTCACATAACCACTTTGAATGCCATGTAACACTGTCTTCTTATGATTAATCTGAAATTGCATGATCAATTTCCTGAAATCCCAAGTGATTAGTCCCAATGTCTCTAACCATTGCACACCAAGGACCATATCAACTACTCCTAGTGGTATAATCATGAAACTATTTTGGAAAGATTGGTTCTGAAAACTCCAAACAAACTTGTTAACCTTAGCTAACACTTCAAGTTTGCTACCATCAGCTACAATCACTTTAGTCATACCTGAAGAGGTCAATTCACATCCTATCCTTTCTGCAGCCTTAGGATCAATAAAGTTGTGAGTTGAGCCAGAGTCTATCATTATGAAAATCACCTTCTTGTTATGCTTTCCTTTGACTCTCATAATATTATAGTTTGAACCCCAGAGAATACACTAACTGAGATGTGAGTTGTACCAACTGCATCTTCATATTCTTCACCCTCACTCACATTTCCTTGTTCTGCATCTTCAGTTTCAATCCAATATAAACTCACTGGTTTGTTCTTACACTGATGACCCTTAAAGTACTTCTCATCACAGTGAAAACATAATCCTTTAGCTATTTTCTCATTTATCTCTTCACTATTGAGTTTCTTTCCACTTCTTATTATGTTTTCCCCTTTTTCTTCCTGGTTTTTCACATAATCCACACTCTTGTCTTCTTTAATCACACCTGTTTGATTTCGATTAACATAGCCACTAGTTCCTGATTGTACATAAGGATTTTTAGGATGTGCCTTCTCATCCAACTTTCCCAATACTAAGCAATCTCTCACAGACTTAGGCTGAAACATCTTGACATGCATTTGAGTGTCTAACCTCAATCCTGCTAGATATGAGCTGATCAAATACTCCTTAGATAAGTTCAATCTAGCCTTAATCAACTTAAATTTGTGATGATAATCCATAATTCCATCTGTTTCCTGTAATTTCTTTAATTCAGCCATCAGATCATCGCAAGCATCTTCAAATCTATCTTGCAACATCTGTCTATACACACATCATCCATTCGCAACCCCCTCATTCTCATGTGCATTAGTGTGATGCCAAGTAGATGCTATTCCATCAAAATGCATAGACGCTACTTTACATTTCAACAATTCCAGAGTATTATCCATAGAGAAGAACTGTTCGGCCTTATACAACTATTCTTTCAAATTTTCACCATTAAACCTTGGAAAATCTAACCTCGTTAATCTTGTCCATGGAGAGTAGTCATGATTGTTGTTAATCAAGTTGTTACCACTACCTCTATCACCTCTATGTGAATTTTGAGATGTAGATGCAGTCTGCAAATTATTTCTCTGTTGCGTCTCCTGATTCGAAGAAGCAAGACCTGGATTAACAAACCTCTACATCAGTTCTTTTATTTCTGCAAATTTTTTTAACATCGCAGTATGTGTCAACGCAAGAGCTGTGTTGTCTCCTCCATCGTCACTCGTAGCTGCTGGATTTAACTTTGTACTGACTCGCCTTCACTCTGATTCGATTCCGTTGCAGGTGCACGATTCATTTCATGATTCGCCTCCGATTGCGATCTTGTTTCCACCATATTTGCCAAGGATCGTCTGGATTAAGCCGCTCTGATACCTTTAATACCGTAAATCGTAAACGCAACACAATTTTTATTGAATTTCAAGCAACTAAGCCAAGAAAATCAAAGATAAAGCTCAGAATTCAAGCATGAGCTTTTCACTCAACAACTCAAGAATCATCAACAAACCACACAGAGAATCACAAATTTCACAATTCAATCGACAAAATCAAATGAACAATACGCTAAAAAATATAATGGAGTTCATATCGAATCTCAGCCATTAATTCCTAACGTCCCTTCTTTTGCCATTGATTTAATCTTCCAAACTCAACCGTTGATCTTCAACAACATCTCCATCGTACGCCACATGTCTTCTCTTATTGTAAACGTGTCTTCTCTGTTCCTGATACATTTTTGTTGTATCATTTTCCCTAAAAATCGAAGCTTTTTATCAGTTTTCATCCGTCATTAACTTTGTTTTTGTGTAATGTTGCAAACTTTGCAATACCCAACTTTAATTTCGTCAATTCGTAATGGCGAAATTAAATCATTTTAATTTTTGGAGTTTTGTGATTTTCTCACTTCTTTTATTGTTCTAGTCTTAAATCATCCGATAATTCTCAATATTTGAGGATTTTGTATCTAATACTGGGTTAAGAATAGAGCAAAGATGCAATTAGGTTTTTTTTATATTAACTTTAGATCACACTACTTTGTTTATCAGTGGTATTGTAATTCTTAAAGTGTTCATAGTCTTTTGTTTGACTGTTATTGCTGGATTTCGTGTTTTGTTTTGTGATTGAATCATTATTATTCTTAATTGAAAGTTTCGGTTTGAATTCTTAACCTTTCTGAACATGTCTTGTTAGGGAAATAACCAGTTGAATTGGATTGGTCTTTGGTTGTGGAGTTTGTTAATTCCTACAGTGCTTGGTATCATCAATATGGTAACTTACGTTTCACCGTGTTTTACTCCTTCGGATACTCGGTTGCTCACTGTTCTTAGAAAGAATGTATTACCAGAGAATCATTTAGGTAGGGTTAACTCTTTCAGAATGATTGAGAGTAAGAAAAACCGAGTTGTTGCTGCTCAGAACTCTGAATATTTGCCAATCAGAAACTCTCCACGACATTTCCAAAGTCAAGCTCAAGATCTTTTTTTGACCCTTCACCCGGAAATATCGATGCTTAGAGGTGAAGGGGTCAGTAATAGGCAATCCAAGAAAGAAAACGCCTACTGTTACCAAGGATTTTGAAGAGCCATCTTCTCTGAGTAATTACAATGAGGTGAGGATTAAAGTTATTGGTGTGAGAGGTGGTGGATAAAATGCTGTGAATCGTATGATCGAGAGTGAAATGTCAGGCGTTGAGTTTTGGATTGTGAATACCGATAGTCAGGCTATGAGAATGTCTCATGTTTTACCAGATAATAGGTTACAAATTGGTAAGGAGTTGACAAGGGGTTTAGGTGCTGGAGGAAATCTAGAATGATAGTACGTAAGTTATTCTAATCATTCAAAAAACTGTAGGAGATCATCTATCTATATGGAATTTCTTTAAAATAGAAAAAGATGAGCATGATGAAGCAAGAGCCTATTGTAAGAAATGTTCAAATAACTATTTGTGCCCTCCACATAGTGGTACATCTAATTTGTTACGCCATTTTAAAAATTGCTCAATGGATATAGAAAGAACAGTTAATGAAGATTGACGATAAATGCTAGGAAGAAGTTCAGTCTGGTGATTATTCGACATAATCTTCATTTTTTTGAATATGAGGAGCTTAGAAATTATCTTAGTTAGTTGAATCCAAATTATAAGTGTTATAGTAGAAACATTGCTGCTGTTGATTTGATCAAAACTTGGGAAAAAAAAAAAGTCTAAGTTAAAAAGATTTTTAGTAGGATATGTTTGACTTCTGAATGTTGGAATACAACGTTTGTATATGAATATACAGTTTTGATTGCACACTACGTTGATGCAAAGTGGATATTGAATAGCAAAATTCTGTCATTCTGTGATATGCTTCTCACACTGGTGATGCTCTAGCTAATAAAATGCATGAATGCTTAAAGGAGTGGGGAATAGAAGAAAAAAAAGTGTTTATCTTGACTCTAGATAATGCTACAGCCAATGGATCCCTGCAAGACATACTTAAAGATATGCTTAATTTAGATGATGATTTGTTATGTCAAGGAGGATGTTTTCATGTGCGATGTTGTGCACATATTTTAAATCTCATTGAATAAGATGAGTTACCTGTATTACTGATGCATTGACTAATATCAGAAAGACTGTGAAATATATCAAAAGCTCAAAATCTAGAAGGTTTGTGCTTGGAGAATGTATAAAGGTGATGGTGAAGTCATTTTGACTTTGGATGTTCAGCACATATAGAATTCGACTTAATTGATGCTTGAGAAAGTCTTGAAGTATGAACGTGCATTGAATAGGTTTAAAGTATTGACAAAAACTACAAACATTGTCATTCAGAGTTAAGATTGGAAGAGAGCAAAAACTATCCATTAGATTTTGATGTCTTTCTACAATATTACAACCTTAATGTCAGGGAGAAGTTATTCAACAGCTTTATATTTTGATTATATCTGGAAGATTTAGTATTTGTTGAAGATGAATAGGAACCACGAAAACAAGATCATTGGAAAGATGATTTCGAAAACGAAGATGAAATTTGATAAAATTGAGAGAAATATAACGTTATTCTTGCAATGGAAGCTGTTTTAGATCCTAAGATGAAATTTAGACTTTTGAAGCGTTGTTATGATGAGCTTGACCCATTTACTTCACAAGAAAAAATAGATCATCTCAAAAGTAATATTTATAATCTCTTTGAAGAATATCAAAGAAAAGTTTCTTTGACTCCAGTCGTAAGCTCTCCAAAATAAGCTCTTTTGTTTCTGAACAAAGAAGAAGGAACTTAGGCGTGCAAGATGTAAGTTGCTATACTTACAAGTTTAAAGATTTTAACTTTATTTGTTTTTATGTTTATTCTAACACGTTAAATTTTTGATGATATAGGATTTGTTCGACTTAGATGATGTCCAAAACTATATGGAAGAAGGAAAATCGGCTTTGGATATGTATTTGGAAGATCCAAATTTAGAGATGAAAAGACATCCTAATCTGAATGTTTTGCATTATTGAAAAGAAAACAGACATCGTTTTAGCGCGTTAACATATATGGCAAGTGACATGCTTAGCATGCCCATCACAACTGTGGCGTCTAAATCTTCTTTCAGCATAGGATCTCATGTGATAAATAAGTACCGGATCGAATTCTTCCTAATAATATCCAAGCGTTACTTTGTACTCTTTATTGGATACATGGTTACATGGTTGATGATGAAGATATAAACTAATGTTTATTGATTGATTTGCTTTACTTAAATTAGTTTATACATTCATTAATATATTTTCTTCTGAAATGTTGATAACAATGGCGAGAAGGTTATTATTCGATCAACACCAAATGTAAATAACAATGGCGAGATGGTTATTATTCAATTAATGAGAATGTTATGTTTCTTGAGACACGCCTTGTTTTGGGATCCTTCTATTTTTCTTCTCTCATCTTCTTATATTTTTTGTTCTCTAGTCATCTTCTTCTCTCATCAGAACATGTGTGATACCATTATGTATCTTGAGACGGACCTTGTTTTAAGATCTTTTTATTTTTCTTCTCTCATCTTCTTATTTTTCTTCTTCTATCATCATCTTCATTTTTCATGAGAACATGTGTTATAATGATAATAGTTATTAATTATTAATTATAATCTTTATTTAAATTATAACAAAACTATTTTATGGATCAACCCATTTAACGATTAATCCACTAATTTCGATGATTTATGGATTTATCCACTTCATTTGCTAAATTAGTTTGGTTAACAATTATCCATTATCCATTAAACACTAAATCCATGTGAATATGAGTTGGTTTGGTTTGGTTTATCCGACTTGACACCCCTAGTCGTGAACAATGTTTTTCTCATATCATATATATTAGCTAACGGTTCACCAAATAACTCAAATACACTTTAAATTATCTGTGTTTGTTTGATAATATACATATGCATTTATTCAACGGGTGTATTTTATATACACAAACAAAAAAGATAGCTACATGGTAGATGCGCACACACACATAAAAGTTTAGTGTGCAATACATATAATTTGATATAATAAAACATTTATTTCGTATAGTAATTTATAAAACAAAATGTCAAAACATTATTAGTGTCACAATATGTGCTCATTATGTTAAGTTGAGTGAGTCTGAGCATTTTACTTGTAGGAATTATAAGAACACTTCAATAATTTCAAATATTAAACGATTTCTGTATTTTAATATCCACGATCAATTTAATGTAGTATATATTTTATAAATATCTCTTGATATTTAGTTGGGCCAAAATATTGTGACATTAAAATTATAATACGCTGTAATATAAGTTAGTACAATTTGGTTGCAAGAAAGAGAAATAGGCGATACATTGGATGGATCGTGCAATTCAATTATTATTTTTTATTTTTTTGTCAACGTGCCATTCAAATTTTTTTTAAAGAACCAAAATATGGCGACATTATGATTTCACATTGGATTATGTACAATCTTATAGTATTACACAAAACTAATAAATTATGATCTCCTGACTTCAAATAGAAGAAACAAAAGTCAACGAGTTTGTCCTATAAATAACCCTATGCTTTCAAATGGTAAGCTATAATCTCATAAATATTCTCTGCTGTATTGAAAGAAGAAGAAGACGCAACCACAAGAAAAATGGTAAAGCTCATCATTAACTTCCCTGCTCTCTTGATGATCGTCTTTTTGGTTTCTAATGGTAATTTTCAAGATTTAGTAACTTCCTTTGTCCTAATTAATTTATTATTATCGATTTGGATGAGGAAAGATTAATGTGAGAATGGTTTAAACAGGACTCCCAAAGACGGAAGTCGACTTATGCTTATGCTTAAAAGGTGAAGGTCCGGAAGGTGTGTGATGAAGTTGACGGCGGAAGATTGTGTGACGTTTCTTGCAAAGTACTAAACTCAACTTGGACTGGGGTTTGTGAAGTGGAAGATAGTGAGAAGCACTGTCACTGCTACGGACTTTGTTAAGTATCTCATCCGGACGCAAAACCAAATATGAAAAGTGAATAATTATGCAATGGTACCTATATGTGTGCTTTGCTTATGATCAATGTCGTATATCTACATGTGTGTTCCATGCTTGTGTGTTTTAAATATCGTTGATGTGCTCAATCAATAATGTAAAACTGAATCTGAATATTATGTTTGTTTCTCGTGTTCATTATCTCTTATGTCCTCTTCTTCTTTTTCCTTCTTGTCACTAATCAATATATGCGTGCTTATGACTATCCGCAATCTCAAAGAGATGCAGAGTAATACCATATTGCTAAGAGTTCGATGAGTTCTTTTGAATGTTAGAAATCTAGCCTTTTTTTCGTTGAATAATCAAATTAGCCAAAACAAAGAATATTTAATAAGAATTTTATCATGTAGTAATCAATCAAANAACAAAGAATATTTAATAAGAATTTTATCATGTAGTAATCAATCAAAACGTGAAAAGAATAATAACATATAATGAGTCATATTTACAACACCAAAAAAACTACTACTTAGAGAACTCTTAACCTAAACTTAAAAAAAGTAAAATCCAAGGAAAACTCTAATGAAAACCATTCCTAAAGCATGAAACATAATACCATTAGTCTCTTGTAATTTCTCTAATTATGCAATCGAATCATCTAACACCTCTCCAAATTGATCCAAAAGCTCAGCTTTATAGCTATACTAGCTTCTACAAATGTATTTTCCACTATGTGATTGAGTTAAAGCTTGATGCCATGTTGCTGCCATTCACTTTCATCTCATCTTCAGTATTAACAACTTAAAAAAATTGCTCCACTTTTAACAGTTTTTTATTCTAATCTTGAAACTCCATTATTGCCAGCTTCACAGAACTCGAAATACAAAATTACTGTATATTTTGTTTATTTTGCGCTCGTTGATGCTGATAATTAAGGAGTTTTAGATTTGGAATCTGAAATTTTAAAATTTTTACTATCTTACTGCCGACTGTCTACTAAGGGAATGCCGACGCTCCACGATTGGTTGTCGGTTGTCCGTAGGGTATGTTTCCGATGGCTTAACCGACGACGACATTTACCCAATAGATTACCAAGGGATTTTGACAACGGATCTATGCCGTCGAATATTCCGTCGATTATAACCGACGAAAAATCTACCGTCGAGTAGTCCGTCGGGAATCGGCATGATTTTTTGTAATGTATACTCTATATATTCTTTAGCTTGTTCAAAAAAACAAACAGAAACCTCCCGCTGAAATTGATCCGTTAAAGAAGTATAATCAATGTCAAAGCACGAGGAACGTACTCACGATTGAGAAATCCCCATTAGAGAAGAGAAAGAAAAGAAATTATTCTTTATTAAATAGATGATGAATGAATGTGTACAATTGTGTTTACGAGCTTATATAATTACTCGATTATGTTAATTTGTTTAACAAACTATTA
>OVAS01000198.1:1472-13548 GCA_900406335.1 Boechera puberula
AAAAGTAATTAAGGAGAACTCGTTGGTCCAAAATACGGGAGAATGTATTTGTTATTCGAATAAATTTGTGGATCGAACTTGATGACTAAATTTCAACCGTATTGCCTTTTGTTATAACTAATCGACTTCTATCACAAGTTATTAAATGCTTTTATAACTTCGAAAATATCAATGCCTTTTTTTAGAAAGAAAAACTAGAGGGGAAGGACAGAGTTTGGTAAAGATGTTGTGGACCTGTGATTTAATTGCAGGTCACGTATAAGTAGAAATTAAATAATTAAATATCGTTGGATATGTTTTGTTAACCTTTCAGACCTAACCAAATATTTCTTTTCCTTAAATCGGACCAACGTGGAAACCCTAAAACGACTCTGTGTCTTTATTAATTAATTGGTTAACTGCTTGATATATTGGTGGCTTTGTACTTCATAAAAATGAATTTGAGATCTTATTTGCTCAAACATTTGGTCTCCAAGCACATCACTAACTTTTCTCTTGTCTTGTACTACGACGGTTAACAAATTTAATAAATAATACAAATAAAATTTGGCACTAATTACCGGCTTCTATTTTTAACATATGTGTAGATTCACATTTCTAACATAGCCTAAAATCTTAAGAAAATGAAGAAAAAAATCTATGAAATATAGAAAAATGACGGAATAAAGTTAGAAACCTGAAAAGGTGATATATGTTGTACTTTAATTTTCCTTGGGATTGCTTGCAAAACAGTTGATAGATTTTTTTTTTAAAGATTGATTGGAGATATAGCTTATAATCCAATCAACTAATCAATTCAATCCTAGGTAAGCTATAAACAGTCTGTTTTTTTAGAACTCACTTGCACGTGTGTATGAACAAAACCAAACTTAATTACTGGTGAAGTTTAGTAGGAAAATAGGCAGAGTTAGTTGGGAAGGAAGTCAAATACGATCTAACACAACTACAATATTTCTTCAAATACTGTTACACACAAGCAAACTGGATCCTGATTACACTACACCGGTCTAGGTGTATCAACAAATTGGTTAAGTAGAAAACCGGATCTTGAATATTACACCAAACCGGTCTCTAGGTCTTGTTAAAAGAAAGCTTTCAATCAAAATCCTAAACTGTATGATCTTGAACGTAATTGGTGCTAGATAGTATATCAATCATCTCAATGTATGCAGAACAGAAAGCTCATGTCCGCTGTAAGATTTAAGAACTTAACCCACGTTGCATAAAAATCATCAAAAAACATAACAATGAGAACACTTTCTCCTAAGATTGAACAATAACTCGGACGGTTCTGGNTTTCACTTTCTCCTAAGATTGAACAATAACTCGGACGGTTCTGGTGGAATTGACGACGAATTCAAAAAGATGCTAGAGCCGACAAAACAGTTCAGCCATCTCAGCATCAAAATCCAGATTTCCAACGAATTCCCTTAATTTTTGGGACCCCCCAAGAGGAAAATCCCGCAGATGCTCTGGCCATACATAGCCACGTACTAACTTTGACCGGACACAACTATGTTTCGGAGATGAAACGACGACGTATAGCATCTTTAATCTTTTAGTGAACGTCGCCGTGTAATCCGGCGTATTGTCATTTTTGACTTTTCACTCAATATGACGGACGGTGTGTATGAATTGTAGCTTTCACCTAAAAAACGCCGTACAGTATATTTTTACCTTTCATTCAAACGAGGTCGGTTTTTTTTTTTNAAAAAAGAGAATCCACCATCCATAAATGTTTTATCGAAGTATATTTAAAAGCTTTTCAAGTTACAAATTGATTGGTAAGTAATATTAATACTACATAACAATAATAACACTGATTTAGTGCTCTANTAAAAAGAGAATCCACCATCCATAAATGTTTTATCGAAGTATATTTAAAAGCTTTTCAAGTTACAAATTGATTAGGTAAGTAATATTAATACTACATAACAATAATAACACTGATTTAGTGCTCTAATGATATTTCTTGGTTATATAATAAAATATATAAATCACAGAAAAATAAGACTGTTCTATAAAAGGAAAGAGTCCTCCTAAGCGAAAACTAAAGAGAGAAAGGAGAAGATAACTTCAACATAACGGAATGATTGAGGACACGTGTCGCCACCAACCACATTGCCAGCCTTATAAAAGCTTTTCCGACAGTTCGACGGTGACCGTGAAAGACAGCCACGATGTTTCCAACCTTTGACACCTGTCCTATCGTCCCCACCGATCGACAATAATTTAATTGTTAGTACTTTTGTGTTGAGCCCGCCCCAAAACGGTAACATCACGTGCCCAACGAGGCTGCCACGTAGAATATGACATTACCGGCATTTTCCTTGTACTGAGCAGCCCAGCCATGGGGCCTTGGTTATGGGGGCATAGACAAACAAGTGTGAACGGACGTGGAGTGCTTATGCACCTTGTAACGTAATTAGGCCGGTGACGATTTTGTCCGTCATTAATTATTATTCTATTTGTAACACCAACAAAAAATCTTATGACGATTGTCTTCTAGTCTACTAGGTCTCGGCAATCTTACAATAAGCATCATATTATATTTATATCCCTTACTTGACAATAGTTAACCGCGACGTTTTTAGATATTTTTATTGTATATATATATTTTTTAAGCTGCATAGTTAAATTGCACGTTGAAATGAACGATTGCGGAAAATTCAGGAATGCAATGAATGCTAAGAAAACGCAGGTTGGATGTATTCTGCTAATTCTATAATTAAATATTTTAAAAAGATTCTTTGTGTTAAACAATTTCTATGATCATGAGACATTGAGCTGTATTATTTTTTCGATATAATTGATGTAAACTCAAAATATCAAAGTAATAATATTAAAACATAAATGGTTTTGAAAATAAGAAAATCGTATTAGAGATTATATTGTAATGTAACAAACAGAATAAAAGCTGTCCTTGAGAGCAAATCTATATATCATTACAAGATCTTGTTAGAATGAGGCCATGGACAGCTAATGGTGCCAATAAGTCCAAAATTTTATATCATTTAAACACTAGTCATACCCACTAGGCACTATTTTCATAGAGGATAAGATCACTTACATTCTAATTTATATGTAAAATGTATTAATATTAATGATAAGCTTGCTTTAAGATATGGTATAAGTTGTATTAAATGTCAGTCTAAAACATAGTCATTATCATCATATTATACACCTAGGAAAATTCAGCTACTAACGAAACGAATTAATTTGTTGCATCATGATTCATATATATAAACTAGCTTTTCAGAGTGCATAGTTAGCATATGGTTAACTAACTTATGATGGTCTAATGATTGTAATTTTTTTCATTTGGTTATCATGATAAATGCCTCAAATCATAAAAAAGATTTAGATTCAAAAACCAGTAAAGGTCTTAGCTTAAAGTTTTCATAGCATATGAAACGATTTTTAGATACAATGAATTAATTCTGTAAAATTGTTGGATGAATGTTTATAATATATATATATATATATAAATAACGATTAATTTTTATTACAATTGAATTTAATTTTGGGTAGTTAGCTGTACTAGTGACAAGTGAAAGTAGTAGCCAAATTAAAGCATTATTTTCTACTCAGCGTTGAAATTTATCCCTTGTAAAATTTTGTTTCATCTCTTCTTTCTTCTTCATCTTTCTTCTCTGTATCAATTCTTTTTTAAAGAACCATTCTCTTCGACTTCAATGGGGAGCAAAACTCATGCGATTCTGAAAACCAATCATATTATGTGTTAATTTCTCTCCCAATATAAAAGAGCGGTTTTGATTTTTGAATATCTTAGGTAAGAATCTGCTTGTTATATACTTTTTTTTTTTTTGGTTCAGATTCATTGTCAATTGAATTCGTTTTCCTTTTTATCCGATACAATTCTGAACGATTCAATGCTGAAATAAGGGTTTTAGCTTTCTTTTAGCTGACTCAATTCAAATTAAAAAAAAAAAAAATTCAGAAATCCTGGCTCGTCCAGATTTGGTAGTCTACTGTTTTCTTCTTTCCTTTCTGGGGAAAATGTTGCTTGAGGTTTTTCCTATTTTTTCACGGATTTAAATTATATTTTTGTTAGGGCTAGTAAGTTAAAGCATTCCTTTCCATTACTTGGTGAAATTTTAGCATATTTCTTGGTGAGCCTTTACTCAAAATCTTCCCTTTTAAAGTCAAGTTGCTTTGCAAATCCTCGTTTTTTTTTTTTTTTTTTTTATGGGTTTGTTTTTCCTATATTCGGTATAACGTTTCATAGTGGAGAAATATAATACGAATTGCAAAGTTTCATGCTTTCTCCGTGACTCAAATGCTTTATTTTTTTTTTGCCAATTGAGTCTTTTTCCCCATTTCTTGCAGAAATCAATTGAGTTAGATAGCTTATAGCCAATATATCTGATAAGTGTCAAGGTGGGAAAATCAACAACCTCTTACTTGTTTATCAAACGGTGTCATTTACTTGTTTGTTTCTGCTTGGAGCTTGCTTTTAAAGTAGATTATTGTGAAGATTCGTGTAGATAGTCACGTTGAATTATGAAGATGGTATAGTACTGGCAGATGGCTCGTGAGCTGGGTTTTACTTTATCCCTATGAATCTAGTGGAGGAGGAAAGACTTGAGCTGTTTTTTTCGGTTGGACATTAATTTTTATCAACTCTCCTTATTGCATTTTTGATGTGGAATCATTCTCCTCTTTTCTTCTAGCATGATCATTTCATAGTCGTAGATTGTTTCTCATAAGATTCCTTGTGAAACCTTTATCAAAATTTGGCACTTATACTGTAGATTTGTTGTCTTCTGGGTTTGTAGATTTCTTTAGCTCTGTAAAACATGGGATGCTTTGCATCAACGCCGAAAGAATCTGGTGGGAACAGAAGAAAGCCAACAAGCATCGGTGAGGTTTCAGTATATGTACCTGGTTTAAGGATACCGAGAGCGGTGGATTTTTTGCAGTCCCTTGGTGATCAATTACCCAAGGCTCTAGTGGAACGCTTGACAGCTTTAAGAACGCGTATTGTAGTGATTGCTAATCAAGAAGGACCTACAATAACAAGAACTAGGAGAAAAACACAACATGGTATATATATGTTTGTGAAGATCTTTGTGTGTTTTCTATCTTTGCCTGCTTTCTACTGTTTACTGTTTATAACTCTTAATGACTAATGTTTTTTGGCTATGGAGGTTCAACGCTCTCGGATCTCCATCAAGCTTTGGTAGATTATCTACCTGTTCTCTTGGGATTAAGTAAAGATGGTAATATACTGTTATGTGTTTATAAGAAATAGATCTGTTTCATTTCAGAGATTTATTCTGACCCTGCTGTATTTGTGTGTTCTTCAGGTCGCCATCTACAGTTTAAAGTACCATTTAATTGGATAAATCAGGAGGACGAGGAAGAGGTGCGGTAATTAGCGAAGCAGTTTGTCTTCAAGTGTCATCATAATGTAACAGACTCTTATATGTTTACTTTTAACCAGGAAACAGAGATGTCAAACGTTTGGTATGAGGTTTTATCCGTTTTGCATCTAATGGCAATGCTACAAATGTCTCAAGCAAATTTACTGCTTCTTCCTAGAGGTTCTAGTGATGGTCACAACCATCCGAAAGTATCAGAAGGTTAGGCTTCTTGAGAGTTTCTCATCTATCTTCGGTTGCCTGAGGTGGATTCTCATACATTCTGTTATGTTTTTCCTTAGGACTTTTTTTTTTTTTTTAATAATGATTTGTCCTTTTTAAGTGGTTAATGAAATGTGATGGTTTATTTTTTTTTCATTAATGAAATGTGATGGTTTTTTTTAAGTCCCTGAGACTTAACAGTGGTTTTTCATTATAGAAAACAGACGAGCTTCGATTGATATCTTCTTAAAAGCAGCTGGATATCTTGATTGTGCTGTGAAGCATGTTCTCCCACAGTTTTCTGCTGAACAAAGGTTTGTAGATGAAAAAGTTTTCAATGTCATTCGCTCTACATTTTGATAATTTTCAGGTGAGCCTAATGGTTTGTCTATTTTTTTTGTTTTTCTGCAGGAGAAGTTTACCGGTTGACTTAGGGGAAGGAGTTCTACGGGCTCTTTGCTTGCAGGCACTTGGCCAGGTAGCACCTCTCTTTCAATGCATATGGTTAAGCTATCCCATGGCATATAACTGTAGCTCATGTGGTTTCTTTCTCTCATTTAGGATCTAACATCTTTCATGTTGCTGATTATAGGGTGTTGATATCCAACTTGGCATGGCGATTGATAGCTCGAAGGCCACTCTTGCAGTAAAACGAAGACTTTCATGTGAAATGGTGAAATATTGGCAGCAGGTAATTTCCTTACTCTTATCCAACTCTTTTTTGTCATTGAGGCTTCGTCTATTAACTGCCCTCCACTTGTCTTGGAAACATCTGAAACTTTTTGTTAATGCTTCCTTTTCCTTGTCGGTGTGCGCTGAAACAGGCACAAGATAATTTAATGAATCTTCCATTAGCAAATGGTTGGGGAGAAAAGCATGGACTCTTTGTTAAGTGGAAGTATGTTGAAGCTAAGGTACTGTTTGATTCTTTCTTTCTTTCTTTCTTGCTCTATTACTCCTTTCATATGTAAACTTGTCTGGTCCTTTTCAGTTATTTTCCTGAGCTATGGCCCTTCCTTGTAAAGTCTTTGTCTCTGTCTCTATAAGACACAAAACTTCGGTTTTTGCTTGTATGATCCTTTTCAATATGTTCTGAGAACCATGAGGCTTTTACCAGAGTCTACCTCTCGATGTGGAGCTTAATAGGCGATTAAGGTCCATTTGTCTAATGTCTCGTTTCATCTTCTGGAATCTTTTGGATCAGGCTGCGGCTTACTACTATCACGGTTTGATTCTTGATGAAGGAAACACAGAGAAATCACATGGCATGGCAGTTGCTGCTTTACAAGCTGCAGATGAATGTTTCAAAGAAAGTAAGAAAGCATCCGAAGCATTCAACGCCTCTGCACCCACTTCAAGGTAATTTCTATCTCTTTTGATCCGTTTTATTTTGAGCTCATGGGATGACAGGTTAGCGGTTGTTTTGAAGATCTATTTATTTGTTCTGCAGAACACCGCCGCTTTTTGGAACAATGAAGTATCTAACCGAGAAAATCCCGAAAGATACTTCGAGTAAAGTCAGGATAAACCGTGATCTATACTCTTATGAAAAGTGAGTTTAAATCTTTCTTTCTTTTGCAATAACATATAGAGCTCAGGCTTTTTATATTAATCTGTTAATGCTCTCTGATTAACAGAATCATGGAGACAGCACCAACACTTCCTGATTTCGCTTTGGCATTGAAACCAGATGAATATCAACTTCCTCTCGTTGAAGCTTCGTAATCTGAAAATGCTCAAAGTGCTTCAAACCAAGTTTACGAGCAATCGAAGATAGAGATGTGTAAACCTCATAGAGCCAAAAAAATTAGTGGTTTCCAATGGCTGCCTGCAAAATTATGGTATGGCTATAAACTTTACCCGAACGGTTTCGATAATCTGATCTCTGTTGTGTGTGAGATAGAAAAAGAAAATTATTAAATTGGGTTTGGATCAGTTTACATGAGAGAGATCTTTGTATGTTAATGTAATAATATATTTCTTCAATAAAGTATTATTCTTTTCCATTTCCAATATTGATAACACTTCAAAATTATCAAAAATATATGCAAAAGCATATGGTGGAGGTGGTACATATTTTCAATACCACAACACTATGGATATACTCAAATGCTTTAAAAGCATGTCTGTACAACACCAGGATGCCTCCCTGTTTCCTTTCCTTATATGGCAAATCTGAGAATCTAGAAATGCTCTGGTTTATGAAGGAAAACAATGGAGCATTCCTAATATAATTAACAAGTCAATTGCAGACTCCTTGGCATGGAGTCATGGACAAAGGCAAACAACATTGAGATACCAGCTGAGGGAGAAACATCAGGAGCAGAAAACAGACAGGAAACAATAGAACGGCTGATTCAATCAATGACAAATCCTACACTGCCATATGAATCAAATAAAGTATGTCTGTTTTCTTGATGCTTCCTGGAAGAATCAGAATGAAATTGTAGTTCGGAAGTCGAGGTAGTATTGCAGCAACGGCCACACCAGCTGAAGCAGAAGCTCAGGCCTTGTTATATGCTGTCAAGCATCTCTCGGCATTAATTTACAATGATATCTTCTTCTTAATGGACTTATGGACTCAAAACAGGTACTTGATCAGCTCAGGATACAGAAAGAGTCAGGAAATCGAAGCCAATCTACTCATCCTCTTTCAATCTTATTAGAAGATGTGCTGAAGCTTGCAAAAAACAAGGGATTTACATTCTGTTACATAGTTACAACCTCTTGTAATTTCTTGGATTCCCTTGTACTAAAAACTTTAAAGTCTTGTACCTGTTTATATTAATATAAGGGGTTCTGAGAGAGTATATATATGTTCTTGGTGATTAAGGTTGCTGGAGATAAGGTAAGACAAGGATTTAACTTAGAGCTTGAAGCATCATAGAAAGTTCTGGAAATTCTGGAATAAAGCAGAATCTAGAGGAGATGATGTAGATTCTTTCAGATAGCAACAGGATCGACACCGGTTCGGTCTCTGTTTTTAGCCAGAGCTTCGTTTCAAGAAGTTTATAAGAAGTCAAAATATTTGACTCAAGGAAAAGTCAAACAAGAGGCTGTAAATTTTGTATTTCCTGCCAAATTACCAGTTATTTTAAAAGTCATTAAATATGTTATTTTATAACTGTAATTCATAAAAAAAAAACACCTAATTTATCATTTAACCAAAAATTAATAAACTGAGTCAAAATGAAAATTTATTTTACTTTTCGCTTAAGCGACTGTGAAAACAACGTGTGTACAGATGCTATGACNATACAGATGCTATGACAAACCATATCACACATTGTCCGATTTATTTTGAAATTATAACTGTTTGTCTGTCTCGATGGCTTAAAACTTTAGCGGATTTGGATATTCCGTCGTCTTTGTCGAAAAAACGAAGAGTTGATTAAAATACATTCATCGAGAAATTATATCTAACTATTTAATGAGTAAAAATGACGATATTTTTTTTTTGACCAAAACCGGAGTGTTCACTCTCTGCGCCGCGTTCTCAACACTGTCTCAAATTTCTCCGAAGCAANNNTTCACTCTCTGCGCCGCGTTCTCAACACTGTCTCAAATTTCTCCGAAGCAACCTTGTTCGATCTTCCCTCCTCTGTTTTCGTTTCCAAATCGTAAGCTTTTCGTTTCTGTTGATTATAGACATGTTCTTCGTTCCACTGGTAGTTCTGATTTGTGCCAGTTTCAAAGTAAAGAGATTGATGAACCCCTAAATTGTTCCCCTTTCTATCGTTATGTCCCGCTCTTTGAAATTTTAGTCAGATTAATCGCGANGTCCCGCTCTTTGAAATTTTAGTCAGATTAATCGCGATGTAATCTCGTAAAGTCTTAGATCAGGAACTTGCATTATTTAGATAAACGGAACCCATTTTATGGAATCATTCTGTCGAATTGATCACGCTTGACACATAAACCCTAATTTCGAGTGCCATTATCAGATAAAACNATGTAATCTCGTAAAGTCTTAGATCAGGAACTTGCATTATTTAGATAAACGGGACCCATTTTATGGAATCATTCTGTCGAATTGATCGCGCTTGACACATAAACCCTAATTTCGAGTGCCATTATCAGATAAAACCAGGCACTTGCTGACCATGCCCGTCCTTTACGAGCAAGATAAGCACGTATCCTCTGCTATTTTGACCGGGCAGGTAAGTAATCTCAGTTTCAATCAGTCTCCATCTGGATTATTTTCGTCTTAAGTCGAACAACTCGGTATAATGTTTTGTTTGTCTTTGTCTTTACAGGAGAGAGGTGTGCTTAGATGCCAGGAACGAACGTCATTGCTTCATCACTGGAAGCTCACAAAGGAGCAGATAGAATTGGTGGACAAAGCAGGTTTTGGTTGGTTTAGGCTAATAGGATCAATTAGTTTGAACAATTCGCTTATCTCTGCCCTTGTCGAGAGATGGCGTAGAGAAACCAACACGTTTCATTTCCCTTGTGGCGAAATGACTATCACTCTCGATGAGGTATCATTGATTCTCGGTCTTGCTGTTGATGGGAAACCTGTGGTTGGTGTTAAAGAAAAAGATGAAGACCCTTCTCAAGTATGCCTGAGACTTTTGGGGGAACTACCAAAAGGTGAATTGAGCGGTAATCGAGTGACTGCGAAATGGTTGAAGGAGAATTTTGCAGAGTGTCCAAAGGGAGCTACGACGAAAGAGATTGAGTATCACACTCGTGCTTATCTTATATACCTTATTGGGAGCACGATTTTTGCAACTACAGACCCCAGTAAGATCTCTGTTGATTACCTTATTCTCTTTGAGAATTTTGAGAAAGCTGGAGAATACGCTTGGGGTGCTGCAGCGCTAGCTTTCTTATATAGACAAATTGGTAATGCCTCTCAGCGGTCTCAGAGTATCATTGGTGGTTGCTTGACACTCTTACAGGTTTATTTTCATTTGTCTGGAGCTCTGTTTATCTTTAAGAGCATCATCTTCTCTCTTATTTCTTTGTGTCTGAGAAGTTCACCAGTTGTGTTACTATTGTCAGTGTTGGAGTTACTTCCACCTGAATATTGATCGGCCAAAGAGAACCACCCGTCAATTTCCACTGGCACTTTTGTGGAAAGGAAGGCAACAGAGTCGATCAAAGAATGATTTGTTCAAGTATCGCAAGGCACTTGACGATCTAGATCCCTCAAGTGTAAGATTGAAATTATTGGCTTCATACATTTCTTGGTTTTGAATCTCCTATGAATCATAGTTACCACTGAATTCTCTTTAGGTAAGTTGGTGCCCCTTTGAAGGTGATCTTGACATTGTGCCGCAAAGTTTCAAAGATAATCTACTACTTGGAAGGTCCAGAACAAAATTGATTGGTCCAAAAGTAGTAGAATGGCACTTCCCAGACCGATGCATGAAGCAGTTTGGTCTATGCCAAGTTATCCCCGGAGAAGTTCCTCCGAGGAAAAACGAGAAAAACCATGAGGAAGACTTAGTGGAAGACATGAACACAGCAGACGAAGAATGGATGAGACGAAGGGAAAACATTGTGGAGAATGAAGGAGGCAATGGTGATGAAAGTGAATATATGCAGTGGTTCAATAGCATCACAGTCCCAAAGCTTCACAGAGATACAAGTCTCGAAGCTGATATAATGAACGTGGTAAATGCATCTTATTCTTGGTTATTTATGCGTAATCACCTCGAAATTGCGCCTTATGCCATTGTTTTTTCTTTTCTAGCAAGCTGCTATACTACAATTTGACGAGGTGGCCTCAACGTTATCATTAGAGGATCTACATCCAGAGGAGAGAGAAGCAATTGAAGAAGCAGTGATGTCTATGTCTAGTGCCTTGAGAGTAGGAGATTGGTATGAGGCGTCAACTACAAATAAACGCAAGCGGAGGGAGGAACAACAAACGGATTGGAGCGAATGAAAAAATGAAGATCCTTCTATTTTCTAGCTGATCAGCTAGCTTCAGGCATTCACTTAGAGAAAGAAGATGTGTAAGTCCCGTCGTCACTTGAGTTTATGCTTTAAAAAGCATTCATATAACACTGCTAATTGTTTGACTTTAGAGGTAGAGATCTTGGTTTGGTATCTTAAAGAGTACTAAAGAGGGTACATATATTCAAGAGGTCTTAAGTTTTAACTGTTTTAAGGGTTCTACGAGGGATTTACATGGCAGCTGCAGATTTTTGAGATACCAATATGTGCAATTAATTTCGTTCCAGCTCAACAATAGCATTGGATGAGAAGATACGGATACTGTCACACGTTAATATCATGTCTGAAAATTTTATAAGTTGGTGTTTTAATCAGAGTGTATTAGAGTAGTAAGTAATTGGATAAAGTAACACATAACGTGTGTTTGATGTTCCTAAAGAACGAGATGCGATAAATATGGTATTTCATAGTACTATAACCACCATTTACATATATATTAAAAAAATATATATATATCAGTACAACTCCAAGCATTAATTGAGTTTTTAGCAAACAAAATGTTC
>OVAS01000199.1:0-13547 GCA_900406335.1 Boechera puberula
ATGAGTTGAATCAATACCTTCATTTTTTTGCCACTACATATATGTATGGCAAATTGGCAATGTATATATGCTATAAATTGGTTTTAATTCGACATGAATCCTTTTGTTTGAAAATTTATTTTTCCTCGAATATTCATAGTTAAATTTGTTATAGACTATCGCCTTAGAATGCTGAAAACTACTTTAATCAAAATGCTTTTTCGCCTTCCGTTCTCAATCCTCATGCTTATGTATTCATTTCAGAACAACAATCACATGAAATATAGAATGAGAATTAAATTTGGGAGCTGAAAGAGAAGACACCCCCAATGAATAAGGCACACCAATCTAACAAGTCATAGGCCAAAAGATGTTTTGTTTGGTAATGTGGGTCAACCAATATCATAAATGAGGTAGCTGGATTTACATTTGTTGCTCTTCTCAAAATTTAATGTGACAATTCCCACTACTCGATATTTATTACTAAGCAACAAATAATAAATACAAAAGTTGATATCTCATTTTAAGCGATTTGATGTCTTTGGTTTCATACATACTCACNATCTCATTTTAAGCGATTTGATGTCTTTGGTTTCATACATACTCACGAGCTCTAATGAATTATTATGGAACTGCATATCTTTACTGTTTATTAATGATGAAAACAAACATCTAGGGATCACAATGGTAGAAGTAATGAATCATGGTACAACTGCGCAGCGTAAATGGTAAAATCAGTACGCTATGAAAATGTTGAGTTGTGAATTTTAACGGTAAATATTCACATAACTAAAAATCTTAATCTATTAGTTGAAACAATCAAAAACCTAACAAAATCACATTAAAAAACAATCAAAAGTATGTGGAAACATTTAAGAAAGCAAAATCCCCTTTATAGGTTATCATAACCAAATTTGACGCTAAAGATAGGATTCACAATATTTTGATTATTGAATTGACTATGTGTAGTCTTCACTATAAGCTGGTTTTTAGCAGTTTCCACTATATTGGGATCTGAATGGTAGCAGAATTAGAAAAACCAAAACTTGCAAACATCAGATCTATATGCATCCCAATACGCATTTACTGAAAGCAACTTTTTGTACATTTTATATAAAAAGGAAAAGATTGAAAAAGGAAAAAAAATGCTCATAAATCTCTTCTTTCTTCCTTTTTTTTTTTTTTCTTCTGACATGAGATTGTCGTTACACCCATAACTATACACCTACGTGTACGTATAGCTTTGTTTTTATTTTGTATAATTCCAAGTATATGTTCACCAAGACATGGAAATCAAATCAAAGTACCCGATGAGTAAACTCATGATTTAGATCTTACTGTCGAATTTATCCGCAAGATAAAAGAGTTATTTTATTGTGTAAAAACTTTCGTAATATGAGATATAATCATTCGTAATTTTGTTGTTTAAAAGAGTATAACTGAAGACAAACAAAAAGATTAATTATAATTTTGCCAAACAACCGTATGTTTCAAAACATAAAATTGAGTGGCACTTAAGGTATAAAAGTCAATACGTACATTATTGTAAATTCAAGTCTATTAAAATTTACGTTTAGGTATCTTATGTTTAAGTGTATATATATTCTCTGTAAGAGCTCATATAATTTACATACAAAATTTGTGGGTATGTGTAACATGTAAATACTACTAGCTTTTAGCAAAATTCTCTGATTGTTTCAGAAGAAATGATCACAAGCTGACGAGATGGACCGAATTGATGGTGAGAAAACAGAAAAAGAGAAACTTGATTAAACATCTCTTTTACATATCCAAGGAAACTATAATCACTCCACTTCATTTAGTCATACACGCACGCACAGGTAAATTTAGATATTCGAGTTACAAAATTGAAAGTATTGGCCAAAAAAAAAAAAAATGAAAAGTGACACTAGAATTAGAGCTGGGAAACAGGCAGAGGTAACAAAATAAGTACAATTATTTCGAAAAAAGTTGAAATGAATGAAAAGAAATAACGCCAATGAAACAAAACAAATGCTGATAGATCATTTACAAAACTATAGTTACTATGGAATTTATGTGATTTTTCTAATATTTAATTAAAGATCGAAATAGATTTTTTCTTGAATATAATTATTCCAATCGATAAAATTAATCTATATGATCATTTCAAACTCAAACTTTTTTTCTCATGTAAAATGAATTCTATTTTATTTGAAAGTTACTAACTGGTTATTAATCAAATTTTGATTTGCAAGTTTGTTACTAAATTGTCTCGACAATAAAAGTTGGATTTTTAAATTTTTTATCAAAACCATGTGTCAAGAGATAGTAATATAAAGTTTTGACGGTTTTCTAACACATGTAACTATGTAAGTTTTGCACCGATAATTTTTTGTATCTAAAACTTATAAAAAGTTATATTTTTTAAGAAATAACATGTCTTGTTTTTCTAATGAATGTACTGTTGAATAATAGGGGATTTTTTTTTTTTTGGGAATGATTCAACTGTATATTATACCGAGCGAGGACAACAAAACATGTCGATCAGAGCATAGTCTTCATTTTGGTTTTGAGCTTGAACTAAGANGGGAACAATAATATGTGATTCAACTGTATATTATACCGAGCGAGGACAACAAAACATGTCGATCAGAGCATAGTCTTCATTTTGGTTTTGAGCTTGAACTAAGATGGAAACAAGTTTTAATATTTGACCAAAACTTACCGGCAAAAAACCAAAAGAAAATAATCATCACTATTCTAGTACCTCTATAAATTATTTCTTTTACAAATTGACTTAATAAATAATTTATAGTTATTATCATGATATAGTGTTGTATATATATTAAAAAAAAAGTGAAATATTAAAGCAAACCGATAAAAAAAAGAGAGCAAAGGAAAGGAAAAAAAAAAAAATGGCTCCTTCGTCTTCATCTTCTCCTTCCAAATCTCCTGTTCCATCTCTTCACCAATCCCTTCAGTTCACTCCTGTAAGTCAAACTCAAATCCCTCTTCTTTGTTTCCCGTGGATGAAGAAAACACTGACCTCAATTTTGTTTTGTTTTGTCTTTGCTCTCTGTGACAAAATTAAAAAAAAAAAAGTTTTTTCTTTTGTTCTTTCAAAAATGGTGGAATTGATAGGGTATAGCTCGAATTTTCTTGTTCTTGCGTGTTAGTCCTGAAAACCACAATTATTTTCTCGAGAAAATGAAGAAAAAGTGGGAATATAAGCAAGAACTACTACCTTTTCGTCTAAAGTTACCTCCTTTGATCTCAATGATTCCATTAGAATCTCATATTCGTGTCACTTGAAGATTCTTACAAATCCAAATGTTTTGTTTTTTTCTCTCAGTATGGCATAGTTTTCATTTCTCTTTGTTTTTTTTTCCTTCAGATTTTAGAATGCGAAGAAGACGACCTCCACGAAGAAAGATACAAAAACAGAGCAACTCCAAGCAGCGACGGTGGTTCTTCCGCCGCATCAAACCACCACCATTACCGCCGCAACAACAACAACAACAACAACCACCAACACACTCTAACACCTCTCCACCACAACGGAAAACCTCAAAACATAAAACGACATGACGAAGACGACGGAGGCGCCGTCTCTTGCAACAAGTGCCGGCCTCACCACTCTCACCGTGACAAATTCTCAGTCGTGCCTCTCGAAAGCCACAACAACCCTTCCTTCATCTCTAGCCCCAATCTAATAATCAAATCGATCTTTCAATCTCTCACACGGAGGAGCCCCAAACCTTCCTCTGCGACGGCGGCGCTTCCTCCACGTTCTTCCTCCTCCGCCGCCGACGCTTCCAGAGAAGAACAGTGGCGCTTAGCCGTGGCGGAGCTTTCTCATAAACTGATTCAAGCCACGAAGAAGAAAGAAGACGCAGTCATAGAAGCTTCTAGGTTGAAAACATCCATGGCAGAGCTTGAGAAGAAGCTCAATAAGCTCGAGATTTATTGTCACAATCTCAAATCGGGTCTTGATGAGTGTAGCAATAAGAAACAGAGTGTTCCGATTCGAAAAGACGGATTCAACGACAGGATCATTCAGCAATTTCTCGTTTCTGTGTCGGAATCTCGAACTTCGATCAGAGCTTTAAGCAGATCTCTCGCTTCACAGCTACGAACCGTCGGTGGGAAAGTCTACGAGAGACTCTCTCTTCTTCTTCAACCTTTCGATGTAAAGATCAACTCTTTTGCGAAAAACCCTAAAAGCTTGATCTTTTACCTTGAAGCGATTCTGAGCAGAGCCTTTTTCGAGGATTTCGAAGCTTCCGGGTTTCAGACAAACGGGTCGACCCGGATTTTGAACCCGATTGATCGTTGTGAATCCAATTACGCTTCGTTCAATGTTTTGATGGAGCTCACGTGGGATGAGGTGTTAAGCAGAGGAACGAAGCATTTCTCGGAGGAGTTTAGCCGATTCTGTGACCGGAAAATGAGCGACGTTGTTTCGATGCTTTGCTGGAACCGAGCCTGGCCTGAACCGCTTTTACAGGTAAGCAAGCGTTAAACCGAACGGTTTATAATTTTTTTGGTTTATTTCTAAACTAATTGGATTGAACCGGGTTTTTTTTGGGTAGGCTTTCTTTGGTGCGTCGAAGAGTGTTTGGTTGGTTCATCTCTTGGCTAATTCGGTGAACCCGGGTCTGCAAATCTTCCGCGTGGAGAAAGATGACCGGTTTGATCCGGTATACATGGAGGAAACTGGTGGGGAACGGTTTAAGAGTCTGGTTCGAGCTATGGTTCAGCCTGGTTTTTACGTTTATGGGAGTGTGGTTAAGTGCAAGGTGGTTTGCAAGCATTGCGGCAGCGACGAGGAAGAATTAGTAGAAGACCGTACGGTCAAGGAATGTAATAAAAACGACAAGAGTTTATTAAGCATTTGTAGCCCATTAGGAGGTTAATTACGTTAAGGAGTGATATAAAATTGGTGGGTTTTTGTTTTGTCTTGTGAGGTTGTAATTAAAAAGCTCAAATGGCTTATGCAAGTGAATATTTTAAAACTGTTTATTTAATGACTTTTTGCAAGGAAATCTCTAAGAGTTAATTGGTTTGTAAAGATTTGTTGTTGTCAAAAGTGATTCAAGAAAGAGTCTAAAGTAAAGTATTGGCATTTTCTCGTTGGTTTCGTTATCTTGGATTTGATTACACATTGTTCATTGTGGCATCTAATGGCTGTCGTTACGTAAGATCATACATGCGTACATATATATATATATATATATATATTTTGGTCAGCTCGTACATATTTATATTTACAATTTTAACTTCTTACAATTTATCAAATCCACAAAAGACGTACCCCTAGCAATAAAATCCGAATCTCAAGTGCTTTCTTGTTATAAATAGTTGTCCCCATTTTGCAAATTTCCTCGGGTAATAACACTATGGGCCGTTTCTAAGGCCCACTATATAGGATTTGATTATCAAAAGTTTGAGCCTTCTCTGAATAAAAGCTCAACCTTTTTTTGTTCTTCCTATCACTCAAACTCGAACTCCTCCTCCTTCGATATTCCAATTCACTAATTCTGTTTGCGTACAGGAGATTGAAATGAGTTCGATCTCTGGATTGGGGGAAGATGAAATCAGTTCGTTTTTCGAATCGTCTCCACCTCTGAAAAACAAGGAGGAGATCGTAGCGAAGCTTAATCAGTTCATTGAGCTGAATTCTTCGCGGCAAGGTGAGATCAGAGTTATATATGAGTGACATTTTGATTTCTGGATGATTGAGAGGGGTTTTAATACTTTTCAGGAGGAAGGAGGATTGTGTGTGTGACTTCAGGTGGAACTACAGTTCCATTGGAGCAACGATGCGTAAGGTATATTGATAATTTCAGCTCCGGAAATAGAGGTGCTGCGTCTACTGAGTAAGTTTTAGTCTTTTCTTTTCAATTAATCTTATCTAAAATCGTATCAAATATTCTTTGAACACGAAATTGGTTTTGATTTTAAGGAATTTCGTCAAGGCTGGATATGCTGTGATCTTTCTGTATAGGAGGTAGGTAACTTTAGTTTTGTTTTGTGATTTCCTAATTGTGTATAGTTGAAAGATGAGTGATATTTTATTTGCTGGTAATGGTGCTTCTTTATGTTGGTTTTATTATGTGATCGTTAGGGGAACTTGCCAACCGTATTGCCGGTCTCTTCCCGATGATCCATTCCTTGAATGTTTTGAGTTTCCAGATGCGAAAAACTTTCGAGGTTCTTCATTACAACCTCTTTCTCAATCATTATTTTGAAGTGTAATTCTCGATTATGGATATAAAGTGCGGGTTTCAGTTTGGTATGGTGACAAATTACGTGCCTTTGTTCATCTTTTGATTTTATTTTCAGTTCATGAGTCACATTCTAAAGCTGTGAAGATGGCTGTTATGGACCAGCAAGCTGTATGTGTTTGTTTTGAAAAAAGCTGATCGCTTTATGTTTTTTTTTTTTTTTTTTTTCTTGTTTCGAGTCTTTTGTGTAGTAACCTTGCAAATTAACATTGCAGGCAGTGGAAGAAGGTCGCTTACTAAAACTCCCATTCTCAACCATATATGAATATCTCCAGGTTCTTGAATCTTACACCAGCTACTTTTCTTGTTTTGTCTTGACGCATATGATGTAATCTTAACTGCCCAAAAAACCAATATAATTTCTCTTCAACAGAGCTGCAACTGAGATTACTTTCTCTTTTGTGAATGTTTCTGGTTAATTTTGGGATACAAACAGATGTTGCGGTTGATTGCAACGTCATTGAAAGATGTCGGTCCATGTTCAATGTTTTATCTTGCTGCTGCTGTATCTGACTTCTATGTGCCATGGAAAAGCATGGTAAGAGTCTCATATCCCTGTGATTATGGCTACGCAATTCTTGTGTCTAATAATAATTTTTATATATTTGGTGAAACTAGACAGAGCACAAAATAGAATCAGGATCTGGTCCTTTGGACATAAGACTAGCTCAAGTCCCTAAAATGCTTTCAATCTTGAGATCAAATTGGGCTCCAAAGGCTTTCTGCATATCATTCAAGGTCAATCTTCTCTTTCTCTAGTCTCACTTGTATTAATTCTCGAAAATTCGATAACTGATACAGAGTCTGTATCCAGCTTGAGACGGACTCAAAGATTTTGATAGAGAAAGCTACAAAGGCTCTACAAAAATACAAAGTGCACGCAGTTGTAGCCAATGAGCTATCAACGCGTAAGGAGGAGGTTGTGGTTGTCTCAAGTAGCGGTAACGTCGTGGTGAGACGTGATTCCAACAAGCCTGAATCTATTGTAGAAGATATTCTCATTCGTCTCATCGTAGATCGACATTCAATATACGTCAAAGAATCTCACACTTGATTCGATAAAAGTATCAATCTTGACGAAATTATTCAAATTTTCACTTTTTTTTTTTACATGTTTGGAATATATGAATAACTGATCCTAGAAATTAGTCTTNATCAAAGAATCTCACACTTGATTCGATAAAAGTATCAATCTTGACGAAATTATTCAAATTTTCACATTTTTTTTACATGTTTGGAATATATGAATAACTGATCCTAGAAATTAGTCTTCTATTCAAATATATTCTTAAGACAATTATGTACAATTAACTTGTCTATTTAACATCCTAAGACTGACCCAGTCCACATTGAAGGTTCGAACTTCGAAGCTTGGTTTACCGATTCAAACCGCCGGTTCTGGTCAACACGGTCTGCACCGCGGGTTTTTCGAGAGAGATAATTTGGTTAAATAATTTTAATTTAATTAAAAGGTGTTGGAGAACAACAACAAAAAAAAGAGCTTTCTTCATCGGTCTTCGTCTCGTCGTTTGTCGTTCGTTCTCTCTACATTTTTGATTAGTTCGCGATCTTCATCTCTCTCTTTGTCTCCGGTCAATCTTTTTGTTCGATCCGTCGATCGGAGATTTTGACTGGAGATTTAAGCAGTCTGAAATTGGCAGATCGCAGCTATGTCGTACTCCGATTCCGATTCGTCGTCTCAGGCTAGCGAGTACAAGAATTTCCGGCAAATTACTCGTGAACGTGAGTTCTCTCTATCTATATCGGTTTTTATTTTATTTATCTGTTTTGACTCTCGTTGATTTGGATTGACTTGTCGCCTGGATTCTCGTGATCTATTTCTGATTCCGGGTTCTGCGGAGCAGCCATTTTAGTTGTGTTGTTTCAATTTGATTCTTGGGTACTACAGTCATCAGAACGATGATGTATATAGGTTTCTGCGGGTTTAATTCGTTTACCCAAGGAGAATCTGTGAGTCCAATGGCTAAGACTTGTTGCGGAATTGCATTTGGGACAGTTTTGGGTTCAAAACTTCAAATGGTTAGAATTAATATTTAAGATGAGGTTTATAATTTGGTATTATTATCGACCTGCATGGTTGTTTGAGAGGGAAAAGTTACTAGAGCTAAAGTGTTGATACATTTGACCACATGCTGCCTATCGGACTCTTATGAACTGAAACTTTTACATGTTTGTGAATTGTGATGTTCACAATGAAAGCATATATTGTGTTATAGAAAGTCAGAGATGTTCTTCGCGTTTAATGTTTGAGAAGAAGGTCGTGGATTTTGATTGTAGTCACATTGTAGAGTTACGTGCATCCTTGGGTCTAAATTCCATGAGGCTTTGGCTGCTGTCATTGCTCGTTTCTCTTTGAGGCTCTTTAGTTTTCTTTCATGTTATGGTGAGGCTTTCTCTATTGGTAGTCTATCTGATCTGTTACATTTCCTCAATTCCCAGGACTCTTGTATGAGATGCTTAGATCTGCGAAGACAGGGAGCTCAAAATCCACTTGGAAGGTATGTTTTCATGTACTTCACTGTAGGCTGGCTAGATCATGTTTTTCACGTTAAGGTTGATACCTATTTTTCGGCTAAATATTTTCCTTTTTCGTATTTTAGGTACTAATCATGGACAAACTTACTGTCAAGATAATGTCGTATGCCTGCAAAATGGCTGATATCACACAAGAAGGAGTTTCACGTGAGAATGAAGTATTTTAAAAAATAATTATAATTCAATATGATTCTTTATTTGGGAATAACTTAATTGGCGAAAGCTATCATTTCTCTGCAGTGGTTGAAGACATATTTAGACGAAGACAACCTCTACCTTCAATGGATGCAATATATTTCATCCAGCCAACTAAAGAGAAGTAATTCATCTTTGATGTTCCTTTGCTGCGCTCCAAAATGTGTGACATTTGCTATTTCCTCTTGTATTAATGTTCGATTCTCTTTCATCAGTGTCATCATGTTCTTGTCAGACATGTCTGGGAAATCACCCTTGTACAAGAAGTAAGGAAATGATTCCCTCTTAGTTATCAGATCTATCCTAAAGACAATCTCTTTAAAACACTGATTTTCTTCTTTATTCCTCTGCATCTGTGAAGGGCATTTGTTTTCTTCAGTTCACCGGTTTCCAAGGAGCTGGTTGGTCACATCAAGAAAGATTCGAGTGTATTACCTCGGATTGGAGCATTGAGAGAGGTGTATATTGCAAAAAATCGTACTTTCTAGTGTATACTGATTATTGCTATTCAATTAAATTACTATTGTAGCTGTGTTATAGAGCTGTGAAAGCATCCATATCGATAACTTATTAGTCGATTTCATTTTACAGATGAATTTGGAGTTTTTTGCCATTGATAGCCAGGTATGATAGTTCTGAATCTCTTGTGTTCGTGCACTTTAGCCGCGTGTATATTATTCTCTACCATATGGTCTGAAATGCAGTGTGACCTGTGGTATCATGTTGTTCGTGTATGTTTCATGATGTGAAAGAGGGTCGTAAGAGACTTTTATTAACGACAACTTATACAGGGTTTCATCACCGATCATGAGAGAGCTTTAGAGGATCTTTTCGGTGACGAGGAAACTTCTCGAAAAGGCGATGCATGTTTGAATGTGATGGCTTCTCGAATTGCCACAGTCTTTGCTTCACTACGGGTACCAATCATTATTCTCACGTTTAATGTCTATTATCTGCGGATGACTCTTCTGAATCATTTTGGACGTTACAGGAATTTCCAGCAGTACGATACCGAGCTGCAAAGTCACTTGATGCATCGACAATGACAACTTTGCGCGATTTAATTCCCACAAAGCTTGCAGCTGGAATCTGGAATTGTCTGGCAAAACATAAACAGTCGATTGAAAATTTCCCTCAAACGGAAACGTGCGAGCTCCTCATCCTTGACAGATCCATAGACCAGGTTTAGAACTGTTTATTGGATTTGAATTTGATGGGTCTTTCCTTTGTTTTTGTTATTAATCAAGATTGCATCCATCTACTTATGGAGCTCGTGCTTCCTCCTCTATATAAGTTATATGATTAGCAACATCTGCTTGTTTTGAATATCTAGATTGCCCCTGTTATACATGAGTGGACGTATGATGCTATGTGCCATGATTTACTGGACATGCAAGGGAACAAATATGTACACGTGGTAAGTTCAATTCTTTGCTGTATAAATTATTGTGATTTTGGGTTGGCTCTCTTCCTGGATACTCCATGTGATGTTCTTTTAGTTTTTAGATCCCAAGCAAATCAGGCGGACAACCAGAGAAGAAAGATGTGCTCTTGGAGGAACACGATCCTATCTGGCTAGAGCTTCGACATGCACATATAGCAGATGTGAGTCTGATGCCTAGGTCTTTATTTCACTTTGGTAAAGGAAAAAAAGTTAATCCTCTTGATCTGTGTTTTTGATCAGGCTAGTGAAAGATTGCATGACAAGATGACCAATTTCTTATCGAAAAACAAAGCTGCTCAGCTTCAGCATGGTAAGAGGTAGGTATTACTTTATTTTTGTAGTAAATGTAACTAGAGCATTTAATACACTTCCCCTGAACTGGTGGAACAGGATTTTACTGTTGGATTCTGTCCTCTTGTCATTCAGTTTAATCACACTCTGCANAAAGAGGTAGGTATTACTTTATTTTTGTAGTAAATGTAACTAGAGCATTTAATACACTTCCCCTGAACTGGTGGAACAGAATTTTACTGTTGGATTCTGTCCTCTTGTCATTCAGTTTAATCACACTCTGCACTGATCTACGTACTAAATGTATTTGATTTGAGAANACTGATCTACGTACTAAATGTATTTGATTTGAGAAGTACTTTCAATTTTTCTCTCCTTTTTTTATCAATTTTATTCGTCTCTTATTTTCAGAGATGGAGGTGAGCTTTCTACAAGGGATCTGCAGAAGATGGTTCAAGCGTTGCCACAGTACAGTGAACAAATTGACAAGCTGTCGCTCCATGTAGAGGTAATTCGGTAGTTATGTGCAGCGCTCCCTTGTTGTTTCTTGTTACGTCCACCACCACTTCAGATGTGATACGCCTCTATAACTTTCAATTTAAGGTGGTGCCACACAAAATTACTCTTTTAGTATGCATCATTTGGTTAACATTTCATAGGATTTAGTGTCTGAAGAGCTGTCTGTAGATGTCCAAAGTTTCGCTTCTTACTCTTTTTTCTCTGAGCTTTGAATTCATACAACTCTTTCTTATCGCTGCAGATTGCTAGAAAACTCAACGACCTTATCAGAGAGCAGGGACTTCGGGAGCTTGGACAACTTGAACAAGACCTTGTTTTTGGTGATGCTGGGATGAAAGATGTGATTAAATATTTGAGTACTCAAGAGGTTTGCATCTAGTTAATAGTGGTTGGTTTAGTAAATTGAGACATTCAGCTATTGAGCTTTATTTTATTTTTTTCGAACTCCTGTACAGGAGGCAAGCCGTGAAGGTAAGTTACGCCTGTTGATGATCCTCGCAACAATTTACCCTGAAAAGTTTGAAGGTGAAAAGGGTCAAAATCTAATGAAGGTAGTTGGGATTTTAATTCTCAAGGATCTTTCTTTGGTTCTTGTCCATCCTATCTAATATTTTATTAATTTTGTTTCTATAGTTAGCAAAACTCTCATCTGATGACATGACCGCTGTAAATAATATGAGACTACTTGGTTCAGCCGTCGATGCCAAAAAGAATACCCCAGGAGGTTTCACTTTGAAGTTTGATCTTCACAAGGTAACATCTTCTCTCCGGATCTTCGATTATGTATTAAAATATGTAAATCTTCTTAACATTCCCTGTTATCGACTGCAGAAAAAACGAGCTGTCAGGAAAGAGCGCCAAGAGGAAGCAGCATGGCAGTTATCTCGGTTTTACCCCATGATTGAGGTACTAATTGCAATTGGCTTTGTTGATTTTCCTTAAAGTTTTGCATAGGACACTACTTTTAGTTTTTTAGCATAATACAAGTTTCCATGTGTTGACTGTTTTTTCATTTCTGGAATTTGCCAGGAACTCATCGAAAAACTTAGCAAAGGAGAATTGCCAAAAGAGGATTTCCCGTGTATGAACGACCCAAGCCCAAGTTTCCATGGATCAACTTCACTTTCATCAGCAGCAAGTAGTAGTCAAGGTCAAGCTGCTCAGTCCATGAGATCAAGACGCACACCAACATGGGCTAAACCTCGAGGTTCAGATGATGGATATTCAAGGTAAACTGTTTTTAACAATCCAACAAAGAATCCAAAGATCAATCCAATATGAATAAAACCTAAATATAAGTTGGGTTGTTTGTTGAACTTCATAACTTCTTTGTGTTAGCAAAGTGAAACCTAGAAGCCAGCTAAAATTATGCGTCTCATTGTTCATTTGCAGAATCCACTGCTTGCTCACATCATTTCGAAACAGTGAAAAGGAAACTTCTTAACTTGAATTATTTTTTCTTTCTTGCAGTGATTCGGTACTGAGACATGCGTCAAGCGATTTCAGGAAGATGGGACAGCGAATATTTGTGTTCATAATTGGTGGAGCGACAAGATCAGAGGTAAAAAAAGCTATGGGAAAAGGCTTTCATTGTTGGTGGAATTAAAAATCAAACAATAGTATCATGATATATTTGCTGATCTCTTTTCCTGGAATCTTTGATGTTCAGTTAAAAGTATGCCACAAACTATCCACAAAACTCAAAAGAGAAGTAATCCTCGGGTCCACAAGCCTCGACGATCCTCCACAGTTCATAACGGTAAGCCACACCCATACTTCACATTCCGAGATTTGGCGAACTATGAATCACCCTCTCAATCAAAGTAATCTTCTCTTCTCTTCTTTGTGTCCCACAGAAATTGAAGCTTCTTACTGCAAATGAGTTATCTATAGACGATCTCCAAATATGAGAATCCAGATCTCAAATCAAATCCGTGTCTTTGTTCTCTTATCTCCCAGTCTAATTTGTAACCAAGTGAACAAAAATCATCAGATTATGAGATCATGACTGTAAGTGCACCCTTATTGGTTGTCGGATAAATGTAAAGCAACTCATAAAGTTGACTTCTAGATCTTTGGCTATTGTCTTGTTACATTCGATTGTGTAAATTACCAAAATCTTCTCTATGCTTCTTCAGAATCTCTCTTTTGTACGTCATTCAATTATATTTTTTTGAATCATAACAATACGTTAAATATAAAAATGCCCAACACAGGGCAAAGTAGTCTTAACAAGTAACAACACCAAGACATTCAAAGTAAACCTAAACACAATTTATCTTCGGATCAATAGA